>SJYC01101398.1:0-53460 GCA_006408675.1 Madoqua kirkii
AGTCGGGCACGACTGAATGACTTCACTTTCACTGTCCACTTGCATGCATTGGAGAAGGAAATGGCAACCCACTCCAGTATTCTTGCCTGGAGAATCCCAGGGACAGAGGAGCCTGGTGGGGCTGTCTATGGGGTCACACAGAGTCGGACGCGACTGAAGCGACTTAGCAGCTTAGCAGCCACCCCTATTGGAAGCTGTGTTCTAGCCCAATTGTACCAGGTTAAACTATCAACAGTATCTCTTTCCTTCCTTTCTTCCCTCCATCCATGTTCTCATCTACCTTCCCATCCACTTACCCACTCATCTATCCATCCAGCTACACATCTGTCCATCTAATTACCCGTCCACCCGCCCATCCTTCACTCACCCAGCAAATAGTGAATGAGCACCTACTGTTTGCCAGGCACTGTGTTAAGCACTCAGGATGAAGTCATGAATGATACATCCTTCAAGGAGGGTATCAGCTAGTGAGGGGAGGTGTAAGCCAGTAGAGAAAACGGGCACACGAACCATTCCCTGCGTTCAGACGGCTCATTTCTCGGGGAGGCCGAGTGCAGCTCAGTCAAGGCTCTGCCCCAGGACCCGGGAGATGACACAGCCGGCGCTGCTCACCCTGCGGGCTTCCCCGAGGACAGTGCGGGCCCTCTGGGCTCCACGTGCTCAGGGGAGAGGCCGATGTGCTGAGTCCACAAGCCCTGCAAGTCCAAGGTGGCAACCCCGCCGGGCATCTCGGTCGGACCCCGGGGAATACGTCCTGCCTCTCGCCTGTGGGTTTCAAACCTGCCCTTGGAGCACCGTGTTTCACAGCGAGCCCTGCTATGGAGCCTCTGCTTCCATTTGGAAGTAAACAGGTCCCAAGTCTACCAACGGTTTCACTCCTCCAAACGTCCTTTTAAAATGGGTCGTGAGAACAAATGCTTTAAAAATACCGCAAAACAAGGTCTGGGAAGGCTCCGACGCCTCTAACGTGTATGGAGACAGAAATTTATACGTTTTCCTACATCCACAGCATCGAAACGGGCTCTGAAATGAGGCAGAATAATTGGGCCCTCTGACTGCGAAAAAATTCCCAGCCCGACCCACACTTAGAATGTATGATTCCATCAAAATGCTCATCAGAAGTCTTATTTGGTGGAAAATAGGTTTTAGAATTGGTGTTAAAATCCCACTCCTGGGAGTAATTGCCCTGAACTGGCCTCTTCGACAACAGTTAACTCTTCTTTGCTCAGAACCAGGGGTCCCTGTCTTTGCACTTCCAGCTGGGAGCAAACCCAGCACCCCACAGGCATCGCTGCAGGGGCCAGAGGGCGCAGACCCCAGGCCGAAAGGGCCTGCAAGCGGCAGCGTGCGTCCGTGCATCACGGAGAACCCAGCTGAGGGGCGACTCGTGCCGGGGGTCAGGCAGGGAGCAAGGCAGACGTGGCCCCGTCCTGAGAATCGGATCACAAACAAGCAAGAGCAAACGAGTGAGCTGACCTGGAGGAGAGCCACAGGGTGGGCAGGCAGCCTCCATCGCACAGCGCAGGGCAGCTCCCGAGTCAGATGACGGGGCCTCGGGGCAGAAGGGGCCTGGGCCAGGGGCTGCCTGGCCCCAAGGACCCCTTGGGTCCACAAAGATGATGCCCAAGGTTCTCGCCCTGAAACTTTGATCACCAGATAAAACACTGGGGGCATCGGTCAGAGGGCCTCTCCTTGGGGGCCTCAGCCCTCAAGGGGCTCCCCCGGCAGCCGCTCTGGCATCTCCCTGCCCCCTGCCCGGCAGTTGCCATGAGAGGGGACGGACAACGCGGTCCCTGCCTCGCGTGAAGTCCCCGCACAGCCCGTGTCCTGGGGTGGAAATCACAAGGGAGCCGTCCGGGTCTACAGCCTCTTGGCCAAACACGGGCACCAACCGCAGACGGCACAGCCGGGCTGCGCACTTCCTGCCAACAAGAAAGCAGGAACAGGCGAGAACTCGGGGCCACAGTGCCGTGTGTCCCTCCGGCACCAGAGTGGGGAGATGGTTTAGGAGGACCTGAGACCCGGGAGAAGGGACAGAGAGAGGAGCCCGACCCACCTCTGTGAGAAGCGGGTGATTAGCATGAACAGAAACGCACACCAGGGGGCGGTAAGACCCGGGAACACCCAGGGCTGACATTTGGCCACGAAGAGTTCCGAGTGTTACCCCGCGCTGCATTTTCAGAAAGTGACAATCACGGTTTGCTGCCGACCGCGGCTGGTTTGAGGATTCGAGGGCAGCGACCTCCAAGGAGGGACGATGACAGCAAAAGTCTTACTTCCCTGGTGGTCCTGGGGGTAAGAACCCGCCTGTCAATGCAGGGGACTAGGGTTCGATCCCTGGTCCAGGAAGACTCCACATGCCTTGGGGCACCTGAGCCCTTGCCTCACCGCTACTGAAGCCCAGGCACCCTGGAGCCTCTGCTCTGCAGCAAGAAGTTGGGAAAATCCACGCGCTGCCACGGAGACCGAGAGCAGCCAAACAGCACCAGCAGGGGCTGAGCAAGAACGGCTTATCAGTTCACGGAAGGAGGTGGGAGCCGACCACCCAGCCAACCCACTGCGGGTCCCTCTGGGTGTGGGTTTTCCTGGGTCTATCTGGTCACCACTGACCCCCGAGCTTCTGCAGAAAGGAGAGCGCGCAGCACAAAGCCCCCGAGTGGTTCCCAGCGGCGTGGGCAGTTCTGGCCGGGGGAGCACCAGGCGGGCACAAGGCTCCTAACCGGCCATTCTTGCCGACGGCCACCGAACGTCACCACGCCCTAGCGGACGTGTAGGATGCGGCTAGTGGGTTTCAGTGGGCCAGTGATGGCTGGCCCTCCTTCCTACCTCCCCGCCACCCAGATGCCACCTCGACGGCGTGTCTGTCAACCCCTGGCTCTATCCATGTCAACTCTGGGTGACCACTGGGGTGGGGCTGCCAGCTGGACCTCCACCCTCCACGGTAACTATGCACATCCAGCAGCCCGCAGACACTGGACGGCATAATAAGAACACAAACAGGCCGCGTGACGGGAAGACTGCTCCTCCTTACTGTCAGCTGCGTGGCCAAGAGCCTGCAGGAGAGGTGGGTGCTCGCCTGCCCAGGGCCAGGGTGACTCACCGACACGGGCCTCGATCCCGGAGCTGTGGACCTGCTCTCAGACAAGCCTGGGCTCCCCCGACACCCTCCAGGGGGAGTCAAGCCAAGTCGTGTCAACTCTTAGGACCCAGTCTCTCGATCTGTGAAGTGGGGCTCATGGTACAATGATGAGGCCCTCCAACCCCACGGCTGCAAGCCAGGCAGGGCTCCGACAACTCAACCACCCAAGGGGGCTGGCAGCTGTTTATCCCCGAGACACAGAGGAGACAACCGCGGCGCCGGCAGGGTAACTTGTCCAAAGTCACACAGCCCCCAGGGGGCAGAGTTGAGATGCAGACGGACAAGACGGGCTCCAGAGTCTGCGCTCATAGCTCAAGAGTCCAGCTGCGCTGTGTCCACGCCTTGCTGTGGGGAGCACCCACCCCCCTCATCCAGGAAGAAGACCACCTCTTGGGAACTGCCTGTGCCAGGCCGGGGGCGTCACTGCAGGCCAGGGGCCCCGAGGCAGACAGTCCTGGACTTGGGGGGACTCCTTCTCATCCTTAGCAGGTCTCTTCCGCTCAGCCGCCTGACTCCCACCCAAAGTGCCAGTGTCCTGGGACCGGGGGAGGGTGCTCCCAGAGGCAGAGGCCGTGTGCAGGTGGGCACTGTGTGTTACCGGCTGAACCCCCTGAAATTTATCCATTTAAGCTCTAACCCCGGTACCTACAACTGTGACTACTCGGAGGTGTCACACCCTTAATGGGGTGGTTAGGGTAAGTTATGAGGTCATACTGGTGGGCGTTAACCCCTCAGGACTGGGGTCCTTATAGGAAGAGGTCAGGACACAGACACACTCAGAGGGACGACCCTGGAGGACACGAGGAGTAGATGGCCGTCCACATGCCCAGGAGGGGGGCCTCAGGAGGACCAGCCCAGCCCACACCTGGACGCCGGATTCCAGCCTCCAGGACCAGGAGGGATAAATCCCGTTGTCTGAGTGGTAGGGTGGCCTCTGGAGTTGATCGGTACACCACAGAACCCCAGGGTCTGGGCCAGCCCTGGACTCACAGGAAGGATGGGGACCATGCCCCAAGCACAGACGGAGGGAATGTGCCACCCTGCAGTTACGAGACCTGTCGGGACCCACAACTTCACATATCTCAGCTCGGGGGTGGGAGTGAAGCTTCTGGACCAGGCTTGCTCTGTGAGGGGCCAAGAAAGCTCCTTGCAGACCTGTGGCCACCCAGCCTGCTTCTGCCACCTGGATGCCCACCGCATCCGCTCCCAGCCAGGCTCCAGGGCACACAGCTCCTGAGGGTGTCGGGTGTGCCGCGCGCCCTGAATCCGGGGCTCCGTGACTGCTGGGCGGCTTGGGCACATCGTGCCCACTCGGATATGGGGTGAGCAGGGCATCAGGTTGCCGAGTGATGGGAGCTCCCCTCGGAGCTCCGCCGCTGCTGCAGGGGGGTGGCCTTTTACCTCCAGCAGTTAGTATCCCATCCCTCTGCTGAAAGTCCCTGGGCCCCTTCCTCCAGCAAACCCCCACACGTGGTGCACGCTGAGTCCTGGGTCTAACAGTGTCACCCCCCTACAAATTTGCATCCCCCAGAACCTGTGACGGGACCTCATCTGGAAACTGGGTCTTGGCTGCTGTAATTAGTCGCGATGTGGTTTGACACCGCGATTGGTGTCCTAACAGGAAGAGGACGCCGGGGCACCATGGAGGGGATTTTAGGTCAAGCGGAACCGCAGGATCTGAGTGCTGGAAGCGTGTTCAGGCTGCATGGCTCAGCGGCAAAGGGGGATGCAACCAGAGCCGAGGCCACCAGTGGCCGCTGCCAGGGTCCTGGTGACAGAAAAACAGGCCCAAAGCAATGGGAGGCGAGGGGGCAGATTCGGGAGATATTCAGAAGGAAGGCGGGCAGGAGCCCAGTGGACTGGATGAGCTGTGAGGACGAATCTGGGGCGGTCACGGTATCTGCTCCCGGTGCCCTAACTTAGACGGCGACGCAAGGAGGGGCTGCTGGCCGGGGAGACGGTGTGTCTGTTTTCTCAGGCTGCGGGGACAAAGCCCCACAGACTGGGACTCAAGCAACAGACGTATCGTCCCACGGGCTGCCCTGGTGGGTCAGGTGGTAGAGAATCCACCTGCCAGTGCTGGAGACACGAGTGCCCTGGGTGGGGAAGATGCCCTGGAGAAGGGAGAGGCAATCGCACTACCCCCCCGCCCCTGCCCAGTACTCTTGCCTGGAGAATCTCGTGGACAGAGGAGCCTGGCGGGTTACAGTCCATGGGGTCGCAAAGAGTTGGACACGACTAAGCTAGTAACATACACATCGTCTCAGTCCTGGAAGTGGGAAGTCAGAAGTGTTAGTGGGGGGTTCCCTCGGGGGCTGTGGGGGGTGGGGGCAGGAAATCTCTTCCCTGCTGTTGCTGGAGACTTCTCGGCCACTTTTGGGGATCTTTGGCACCTACTGAACTGGCCAAAGAGTTCGTTTGGGTTTTTGATACCCTCCAGTGGAAAAACTGGAATGAATTTTTTGGACAACCCAATAGAGGCATCACCCTGATCTAGGCCTCCGTCTTCACAAGCCGCTCTGCCTATGTGCAAGCCTGTCTCCACAGTGATACGGACATGGATCCTCCCGGACTAGGCCCCACCTTAACAGCCTAAGTTAATCACCTCTGTAAACACCCGATTTTCAAAGAAGGCCACTTTCTGAGGCATGGGGCGTCAGGACCTTAACATGAAACACAGTTCAGTCCCTTATAGATGGCAGCCTGGGGTTGAGGGGCCCGGCTACCTGGTGGGTGGGTACCTCAGGGGTCAGGGGACGACTCTGCAGCCCCAGGCACAGAAGGTCGGGGCTCCGGGGAGGGACAGAGGGCAGACTGACGATGCAGCCTGCGTGGGCCAAGCTGCTCGTAGCAAGGCCACGAGGACCCCAGACCCGGACGATCCTCTAACCCATCTGCCAGACCAGCCAGGCAAGAAAAGAGGAAATAAACGTTTGAAGAAATAAAAATGACAGTGTTTCCGTTGGGAAGAGAAGAAACCCTAAACCCAGCGGAGGGAGCCACACCCAGCCCCCCGGGGCCCCTTTGGGTTCTAATGGGAAATGGTAGACACGTGGGCAGAAGGGGGCTGAGGGTATGCAGGAGAGAGGCAAGGTCCTTGTCCGACCTTGATGGAGAGAGAGTCTGAAGGCCTCTGAGATTTCCATGTAAGACTCCCTTTAATATTTAAAGCAAAGATGACCCCATCCTCGGAGGCAACACCACCTTGAAAGGATCCTTTGAAACCCTTAAAAGGTAGACCCGGGTTATTTTGAGGTTAAGAACACTTGTTCATTCAGCAAATACAGATCCAGGGCGCCATGGCTGAGGAGCGCAGGGTGGGCGTGTGTGGGCATTTTCCAGTTGCTGGCTTTGTCACGATGACGTGGCCCATATGCTGTCTGTTACGCGGCACCCCGGGTGGGTCTGGGCCGAGTCCCGTCATCAGTCACAGGCGGGCTCCGGCAGGGGGTGGATGGATGGACCGTCACCCTAAGTAGGGTAAATAAAGGCTATAAATAGCCTCAAATCACTTCTGGTCAAGTTTGACTGCCGATGAGGCAGGAACAAAGCTCTCACTTCTGAGATCCTTTTTCGGATGAAGGGTGTGGATCCTGCATCTTCTGACGGCCGTCCAGCGGGCCAGCAGGGAGCTCGGGCTGTGGAATGGACAGCGGGGTGTGGGAGCAGAGACACCCTACCCTAGAGGCCCCCGCTGCAACCCTGAAGCTTGCAGAGGAGCGTTGACAGCAGAAAGGGAAGGAGAACACGTGAGTGAAGAGGAAACACGAGCGGGAGAGGCAGCGAGCTGAGGGCTCGGGGTGGGAGGACAGGGCTCTCCAGGAAGGGCCCGGCAGGAACGCCGAGGGCCACACAGATGCCCTGCACGCACCGCGGTCTTGCTGCGCAGGGGCCACAGGGAAGGGTGACCAGCCCCGGGCTACGTGGAGACCGGCCCTCTGGCGTGTGTCCTCCAAGCCCCAGACACCACCGGATTCCTCCTCACTCCTTGCAGGGCCAATTCAAACGGAATTGTAGCCATTTCCACCCCGTCACTGTCTTAAGCGTCGTGCGTGGGCTCTTATGCCTGGTGTTGAATCTGGGGCCACGCTTGAGCCGGCAAAGTGTGGGAATCTCTTGGCTCAGGAAGGGAACCCACGATACCTCAAAGAACCCGTCTCCTTGGGGCAGGCCGAGCACACCCCTGCTGTTCATCCCCTCTGCACGGTCACTGACCGCACTCACCATCCTCCACTCAGCCCCAAACATCAGAAAGACTGAAGACACGCACAGACACCGCCAGAAAGGGGAGGCGGCAGACGGTCCCTCAAGTCCGTCTGGTACCTCGGCCCCCAAGGAAGGCAAAACCTGCAGTTTGGATCCATGCTATTCACAGGCTAATAGCTCCTGGTTCCCCAAACAAAGAGCCGTTGCCATGACAACCACAGCATCCCAGAGCTCAGGGGCTATTCTGAGACGCTGAGCCGTGAGCTCTACCTTCGCATGCATCTGATGGATTGGCTTCGGCAGTGTTAACGCTCTGCGGCAAGACCCCTGAGCAGTCGGAGGGGGGAAGTCTTCCAGCGGCCGGCACTCACAAAGCCCCCCAGGAGTGGTCTGTGCTCACGAGACAAACGGATGCAGCTGCACCAGACACGGAATGAGTGAAATAAGAAAACGGAAATGGCAGATTTCAGGCCGGAAGTGGACAGGATCCCTGACCCTTCAGCCAATGGCCCGGAGTAGGTAGGAGATGCTTCAGACATCCAAGGCTATTTCACGATGCTGAAGCTGGCCCTTCTTCAGCATCACTGCCAGGACCCCGACGGACGGCAGTGCCCACAAAGCCACCACTACCCCTCGCTCCCACCGTTCTCCCCAACATTTTGCCAGTTCACATAAAACTTTGCTGTTGTCCACGAACGCCTCACAGGATCAGGACACTAACGGGTGACGTCAAGAGGATGAAATTGGGTTTGTTCCCAGCATCCGCAACCTGTGACCAGCCTGATGGGCAAACTGTCCTCCCTGGCACCGGATGGTCCGTGACAGAAACGTGTGACGGGAAAGATGGCAGAGTCTGGAGAGGGGAGTTGGGAGGCGGGGCTTCAGCACAAGGATGCTAGCAATGGAATGAAGAAAATACACATCTAAACATCTTCCCCGATGTTTATCGGGAACCCTCTCCGTTCCAGGCTCTGCAGGCAAAAGACACTCATGATGTTGCTGCCAACCACAGGCGCCCCCAGCTCTGAGCGACGGTGGTGCAGTTCTACTGAAGCAGCTCAGCTGAGCAAGCGTTTAGAGGCAAGACTTCCACTCTCGGGGCCCCGGGCCTGGCCACCCCAAAGCTCTGACCGCCACTTAGCCTGGTCCATCCGCACACACAAAGACCCTTACCCCCAGGCGTTGGAGAGTTCCAGAAGGACTCAACAGTCCTTCACACCAGCTTTCGTGCTGTCTAGGATCTGTCCACCCGGCAGAGGGGCACAGATGCTAACAACTGGAATCTCAGCACAGCTCCACGAGAAACGAGCAAAGACTATCGCCTTCTCCCCACCCCCAAGCCCCTGGCCACACAATTCTGTCATAACCCTTCCTCATCGCTATTTTATCATCTGTTCTGGGCGCTGAAAAGGATCTTGATAGAGTTGTAACGTGCGTGCATGCTGAGTCTCTAGGTCGTGTCCAACTCTTTGTGACTCCATGGACTGCAGCCCACCAGGCTCCTCTGGTGGGAGAAACACATGTGACAAGGGATTCATGGGGTTCTCCATGCCATTTCCTCCTCCAGGGGATCTTCCTGACTCAGGGATCGAACCCCAGTCTCTCGCATTTCCTGCAACGGCAGGTGGATTCTTCACCACTAAGTCACCTGGGAAGCCCTAAATTTGCAACAAAATGAGCCAAGCAGAGTTCCGAGCACTTTTTTTCCCTTCTGAAGCACATTCATGTCGAACTTGGTGGAAAAGTCTACAAGAAAGCTGGGCCCATGATGGACGAGGGGTAGAGTGAGGAGACCTGGGCTGGACCCCGACCTCACCCCAGCTGACAAGCCATTGAGCGATCTGGACCAAATTTCTCCAGGAACCACCCACTGTGCCCAGCAACGCGTGTCAGCTGCCTTTCTCTGACGTAGCATCCTTTACCGACCCCGCTGGCCGCAGGATGACCACAGAACCTAGGGCTGGCCGCTGGCCAGCGATGAATGAAGGTACACAGTTTAAGACAAGGGCTGGTCCTGCCCCCAGCCCGGGTCCAGCCACATCCTGTCCCCGCCGCTCAGGCCACGGTATCTGTCCTGCCTTCACTTTCCAGCCCCCTGTGGGCCTCCCTAGAAGACACTTTCTGGGGTTACTTATGGTCCTTTTCCTGGAAACACCTCCACCTGAGTGGCCTCCATGGTTGGCGCAGCCTGATGGCCCCGGAGATGAGTGGAAATTGGAGTCTATTTTGTGCCTGGACCTGGATGACTAAGGGCCTGACACTCATCACCCACAAGCCAAGACGGGATGACTTTTCTCTTCTTCGGCCTCATTTTTGCGCACCTGCTGCTCCCTCAGCTCCTCAACGTGTCCCTTCTAGCTTGGCTAAAATCGACACGTCTTCCGTGCCCCCATGGACGGCTTCTTCCTTCTCAAAAACCACCTTAGCGCCTTTCCGCTCAGGCTCATTAAACCCAGAATAGAAACCTTCTCTGCATTCAGCTGAATTCCACCCCACATAGTCTTCCAAACCCTCCGCCTGCGTATGAGGCTCAAATGCTTGCAAAGCCCTGAGGAACTTCAAGAAAAGACACTTGGTTCTATCTATTTGAATCCAGGCCTAGTCATGAGCCCCGGGCACAGGCATGGTGCAGAGAGGAGATAGCGCTCACGTCTGCAGAGGCTGCTGAGATGGGAGAGACTCTCGGGGCTCCCCCAGGATCTCGGGGAAAAGTCCAGATAGAACCCACGTCCTTTGGTACTTGGCCTAATGCTTTTTTCTGGTCCCCCTACACACCGCCTTCACACTTTCACAACAAAGAAACTTCCCGCGCCTATTTCCTGACATAGTTGAGATGGACACGCTCCAGGTGGTTCTATGCAACAAAGTCCAAATATTCTAGGCTGCGTGTGTTTCCCTAAAGGCCATGTGGGGCTTTGCCAGGCTCGCTGAGAATGAATGGGTCCTTAAAAGCCGGACTCAGGGGTGGGGACCCCCTCTGTGGGCATCAGGACACTGGCCCGACTCGGGCCTTGTCTGGGGTCCTGTCATCCCTCCCAGACCCCACGATGAAAGGACGTGTGAGAGGTCAGGGTAGAGCGGAGCCCCGGCGGGACCCCACACTCTCGCCGTGCTGGCAGAGGGACGTTCCAGGGTATGAGGTTCGCCAGATGCTGCGTGCTTGCCACCTGTTCTGTTGCCATTCAGCGACTATATGCCCGGCAGCTCTGCAGGGACAAGTGAGGTCCCGGGAGCTGTGGGCGGGGGCTCTCCATTCAAGCCAGGGGTCTGTGTACCCGGACTTCTAGGAAACAAGCTTCTACTCTGAATGGGCTTCCGAGGTTGCTGGAGATATTTAAGAATCCATCTGCAACGCAAGAGACCCAGGTTTGATTCCTGGGTCGGAAGATGCCCTGAAGGAGGGCATGGCAACCCACTCCAGTATTCTTGTCTGGAGAATTCCATAGACAGAGGAGACTGGGCAGCTACAGTCCATGGGGTGGCAAAGAGTCGGACACGACTGAGCGACTAACACACTCGCTGAACGCTGAAGGAGAAGGTGGGGGGCACCTGCTGGGAGACCCACAGGGAAGGCGGAGGTGACCCGTGGAGGCGGCTGGGTGCTGCGGGAAAGCTCGCGGCTTGGACAGAGGATGGCGAGTGGATGGGCAGCCGCCGTCTGATCTGCATGAAAGGGCCTGCAAGGGAAGGCACATGTATGGGGGACACGGAGGAATTTCCACCGAGAGGAGGACGGGTCTTCTTAGGGAGGCCTGGGGGTGTGGGCCCGGGGCAGCTCGAGAGCCCGGTCTGGCTGGTCCATCACTGCCTGGGGGTGCCCCGGGTGGGGTGAAATGACTCAGTGCCCAGGGCCATGGACTGAGCAGCCTCCTGAGAGCCCTGTTTCCCGGAATTGCAGGTTCTCATCCCCAGAAGGTGGGGCCACCTGGTGGGGTCCCACTGCTTCCTGTGGGGAAGGGGGCTTCCCGTTCCCCCACTCAGGCCAGGCCCACGACCTCCCTGGGCGGCCTGGGTTCCGGAGGAGCTTACACGGACTCCTTCACATGGAAGTTAGGGCTTCCCTGAGGTCACCAACTGTCACCCCTCAGGGGACAATTACTTCCCCAAACACCTTGACCTTCTAAGCTCTCATCATGAAGACGGGGCAGGGGGTATACAAATTACACAAATCTTAAGAGGGGGTACCTCTCCCAGGAGCCTGGCCTCTCCTCCTCCCAGGAGGCCCTGCCAGATGGGCAGGGGCTCCCAGAACCCACTCTCCTTCCAATGCACTGGCCCCTTTGTCCCTGACAGAGATGCACTTAACTCACCAGGGCTAACGGGGGGTCTGGAAACCAGCCCCAGAGGGACACCCTGAGATCAGAGTTGGGGGACAGGTCAGCCGGCCTGGAGGAGGTGGTGGGGAGAGGAGGAAAAGGGGCTGCTTCCCTAGGAAGAGGCGGGGAGCCCCAGGGAGGGAGAGGTGGGGGGCCGGTGAGCCCAAGCTAAGGCCACTCATTCAGCGCACCTCGGAGCAGCCGGGAAACTGGTGTTGCCGGATAAAATGGCTCAGATAAAGACACCGGGCCGGAAGCGACCAGGGGTGGGAGGCTGCTCTCCTTGCAAGGTTCCCTGGCCACCAGCAGGCTCTGGGATGGTACCTGGCAACCTGGTGTCATCAGGAGACAGGACAGCAGGGGCCAGGGCAACTGGGCTGCAGTATGCCGAGGAGCGTGGGCCTGGCCGGCAGAACCCAGATGTGCCAGTAAAGCCAACCAAGATCACGGGCCAGGGGCCGGGGGGACGGCGCCCTCGGGGCCCCCTGGAAGGGCAGCTTGTCCTCGGGGAAGAGAGCCTCTGTGCCCAGCTTTGGGGAGCCGCCTGCCAAACCCCCAGAAGGCAGGACTGCAGGGGCACAGCAATGCAGGAGTAGGGGAGGGTCCAGGAACTGAAGGGGCGAGGCGAGAGATGCACAAAGGCCAGAGGGCAGCATCGTGGTGGGTAAGGAATGGCCTGGTCCAAACCCCAGCTCCCCGTGACCCGGACATGGAACTCACGTCTGCACCTGGGCCTCACTCTCCTCACCTGTAAAATGGGGACAGCGCCACCTCCCTGGCAGGGATCGCACAAAAGCACCGAGTGCAGTCCAGGCACAAAAGGGCAGCAAAACAGCACCGCTTCTGCCAATCCAGACAGCCCGTGGCCGCCTCCTCCAGGGAGCCGTCCCGACTCTACAGCCCATTACAACCCCGTGGCCCCCTGAATGCTGACCCCAGCCCCTCCCTACTTCCTCCCACAGGCCCAGATGTTCTCCATCTTTAAGGGCACTGGCCACCGAAAGTCCAGTCCTCCAGCTGGGACGCAAAGTCCTGGCCCTGACCCTGTCCGGAGCCTGGGCCAGGGCGTCTACCAGGAAGGCAGTCGCTGCGGGAGAAGAATGATGTGCAGAGAGGAAAGCCCAGAGGACGGGGGCAGGGCACAGGTGGGGCGCAGGTTGGGCAGCAGGATGTGGATGAGAGACTCAGCCTGGGCCCCAGGCACGCTTCCGCCTCTCTGGGACCCACATCCAGGGCAGAGCTGCAGAAGGAAGAGAGGACGGGCCTGGCAGGGCTGGGCTGAGCCCCGGGGCAGATCGGAAAGTGGCGAAGGGTCCCAGGCGGCAGGAGGCGGGCGAGCACGGACTGGTCACCATCCGTGTCCAGCCATCACGCACCTCGCCCTCGGGAATGGCGTCTATGCTCGCCCTGTCCACTCCCTGCATCCCGGCATCCCCGTGACGGGCAGAGGGCCCTGGATGGGGCCCCCAGGTCATGGGGTCAGAGGCAGGCCCTCGGGTTAGAGGTCCCCTGGCCAGAGAACAGCCCTCCCATGCGTGCGGAGGGGCTGCAGGGTGGAGGACCAGGCCCGGGGGGCGGAGGGGTGCTCAGGGGCACTTGGGGTGCAGAGCGGCCCAGCAGCGGGAAGGCAGGCACAAGGTGGCCAGGCGCCACCCCCACCTGTGCCAGGACCAACCCCTCAGCACTGCAGCTGTGGGTCCCACATTCACGTAGACGCAGAGCATAAACTGTACCCCTCACCCCAACTCACAGACACAGATCCTTCCACACAGATACCTGCTGAATTTTTCCCAAAACACAAACGCCGTGTAAGTGAAAGAGCGTATGTGGCGTTTGGTTCAGAACTTTGCTAAGCAGAGCTCACGGTGCCAGGAAACCTCAGGGGCTGGCAGGGCCCGCCCTGGGGGTGTCCCAACTGCCCGGAGTGGGGTGGGGGGGGCTCTGGGATTTGAGGGCGAGTGTGCTCAGAGGGGGCTGGCCCCTAGACCCACACTGGGCCCTCCCACGTGGGACGCTCTCAGAGATACGCAGGTCATTGCCTGCTTGTCCCTTTCCGCTTCTCGTTCCTAGACAGTCAGGATGCTGTTCTGATCTTAAAAA
Source organism: Madoqua kirkii (assembly GCA_006408675.1). Classification (NCBI taxonomy): domain Eukaryota; kingdom Metazoa; phylum Chordata; class Mammalia; order Artiodactyla; family Bovidae; genus Madoqua; species Madoqua kirkii. Next base: position 13,762 of record SJYC01101398.1, read on the forward strand.
AATTCCACGCGCGTTAGGTTATCTCGTCTGTGAATCTTGCTGGAGGACCGTGAAGGTGGGCTGCACCATGAAGCCTGCCAAAGGTGCTGGGGCCTCGGGAGCCAGGGCACAGGGCCGGGCTCACCGTGAATGTGGTCTCGCAGAGACTGTGCAGTTGAGGCTGTGTTAGACGAGGGCGCTGGGGGAGTGCCATTTTTCCTCGTGGGACAGAGCAGGGAAGGGGTCCTCCCAGGGGCCCACGCGGCTCGGGACTGGGAAGCAGAGAGCCCGGAAACACTCAGGTTTGGGGACCTGTTCAAGGCAGACGGCAAAAAGCAGTAGACGCATGTGGGCCGCTGGGCGGCTCCTCCAGGCACCTCTGGTGGGACAGGCTCCAGCGGCCACTCTGGTGCCCTGCACGGGGACACTGTGCTGGAGGACGCGTCCCCAGCTGGGCCTGCCTCCAGAAGCATTCCCAGGCCGTGTGCACGGGAAGGGGTGGCTTGGAAGGCCCGGGGGGCCTCAGGGCAGGACACCAGCAGTGCGCGACATCTATACGCACACTGGGCACAGGAGGTCAAGACCACATGGCCGCGGCTGCGCCCTCTCGGGACTGAGACACGCATCCCCGGGAGGCCAGCGAACACAGCGTCTGGGACAGACCGAGGCCACCATGCATCCCGAGCGGACGCTCGCCGGCCGTCGGCCACCCGTGAAAACCCCATGCCGACGGAACACAAGAGCGACCGGTGTGCAGGGTCACGAGCGGGCAGCAGCTGCCTCCCAGGATCGGGGGATAGACTCATACACCTGATGGTAAGCGTGGGAGAGGGGAGCCACAGCAGCGAGCACATGACCGCAGCCCGGAGGAGGATGGCAGAGACCCCGGCGGCGGACGGGACTCGGCACGCAGGGAGCCACGCACCCACGGGCGGACGGGGAGCCAGCACGCGCGCCACAGCTCCCCCGGCCCCGAGAGGGAGGCGACGCGGAGCAGCGTGGGCTGGGACGGCTGCCGGCGGGCTGCTCACATCCGCTCAGCGGCCGCGCCTGCTGCGGCTCCATCGCACCTCCTCCCCTCGGCAACGTGCTTTGAAAATATTCTCTGCGAACGTGGGCTGCAGCTGTGATGGCCGCCGGTCCCGGGGAACACACCAGCCCGGGGAAGCCTCGCTCCTCACTCTCAGGAGGGGGGCACACGGCAGTGCTGACCCCAAACGGGCCGATCTGATGAATGAAGCAGGTTAGAACGCTGGGTTTCCCCAGGACCTGCTGGCTCTCCGTGCAAACAAAGGATGCTGTGTTTACTTAACACCACTGTCTGCGTCTCGTGGTAAGTGGCACATTTAACAGTCCGAATGCCTGGAAACCTGACTTCTTCTTTCAAATCGGATCTAGTTTATTTCACAGCAGGTGACGGCTACTAAACAGGTATTTTTTTTTCCCTTCAAAGCATCATGGCTCCGTATCAGACGGCTTTGACATTCTCATACAGCAACACACAGACACACACACACCCAAAATAATACATTAACAAATCTGTTTGAAAACACCACCCTCTCTTCATCATCTATACATATCTAAAGCGTAATTACACAGACACTCGGTCTCGAAACCTAGCAACAGTATCCAAGCGATCCTCGGGCGGCTCATCAGACACCCAAACTCACACACCAGCTCAATGGGCTTTGCTTAAAAAAAACACCAGAACCTCTCACTTCTCTCCCCCGTAGTTGCGGAAGGACAAGATACAGGAAAACAAACCTTGTTCCGCTGAAGAAGAACAACCCATGTCATTTAATCCATCTGACAGTGCGTGTCCCCACAGAGCCAGGCAGAAACAAAAATAACAAAGGTGGTGAAAAAAAACAGGTTATCTCAGTCCAAAGCTTATCAGCTTGCAACACGCTTAATCTTTGCATGACTATTTCGGACTCGAGCTCCCCAGCTCCCCGACAGCCTTGCCTTCGGGGACCTCCATCCTACGGAAGCCATCGCAAACGCTCGATGGCAGAAGCGTTTAAGACCTGCTGGGCTCATGGACTCAGCCGCAGCTCAGCTGTGGATCACAACAGGCAGGATTAACTTGGGTATTCACGGTCGCCTTTAAACCATCACTTTCTCCGAATGGGCAAATAAAACCACCCAATGGAGGTCACAATTAATATTTTAAAAGAGGGAGGGAGTTTTTTAAAAAAAAAAGAAAGAAAGAAAAAAAATGGAAGCACAGCACCGGTGAACAGCAACCTGCACGCTGGCCGGGTTGTGAACAGAACGCTTCACGACAAGATGCAATCTCTCTTTTAAAGGGATAGGGTGGCATCCACTCGGCGAGCCCGATCCACTTCCGGATCCCGCAGACCTCGGAGGCCCATTCATCAGCTCACTTTGACCAGACAGGTTTAGTATCGCCCCCCAAAGCCACGTCAGAGCCTCTGAAGGACCCTGATTTCTCAGCGGGGCACTTTCGTGTCTAGAAAACAGAAGCTCCGTGCTTGAGAAGGGGAGAATACTTGAGCTGTTCAAGGGACTTTTTCAGGAAGGCATCTCAATGGGCTATAAGCAGAAAGTCAGCAACATTGTACTGCACTCATTCTGAAGAGCCAAAATCAACCCCATGCCCAGCCTGGAATCCGGGGATCCTTCCCCATGCTTCACCTTCAAAAATGCAACCCAACACCATGGAGGCAATGCTGAGTCTTACCGTCATCTCTTCTGAGTTCAGGATCCTGACACATGGAGCTGGGTCCCCCAAAACACTGTCCCAGCCCCTGCTGAGCCCCACGAAATGTCTGACAACCCTGGCAGCATGGACTCTGGGCTTGTCTTGGCAGAGGAAAGATTCCAGAGCCTCAGATGCAGGACCTGAGGCCCCACTTTCCTGTACGCCTTCTATACCATGGTGTAGCTCAGGAGTCAAAATTTGCTGAAAATCATAGACAGGAGGCCCCTGCCCACCCGTCCCCAGCACCCCTACCATGATTTCCAAGGCTGTGGCAAATGGTTCCTGGAGCTCCCGCTGCAATCACACCAGACGCCCACCATCCAAGAGTCTGGGGCAGAAAAAAGGTCACCCCAACTGAGACAGAGAGACAGCACCCCCATAGGTCACAGAGGAGGTGGGGTCCCGGAGCTAAGACCCTCACAGAAGCTGGAATGGGAAAGCCGTATCCACAGACCTTCACACATGACCCACTGGAGACCCCCAATCTCACACGGCCCCAGAGTGACCTGCTGTGGGCTGAAACACTGCCCCCACTCCCCACACGACCCACTTGCCCCGTGTTCCCTACTCAGACCACGCTCGGGGAGATCAGGGCGTTACGCTCCGGCAAACGCACCCAACCCAGCACTGACATGCCCACAGGACTCGGCTCTTCGACTCCAACTCCAGGTGCTGCGAGGCCAGGATTTTACGTTGAGAAGAGACAGCAGGGCTGAAGGTGGAGTGGGCACACTGGCAGAGGGAGGGTCGCCCCCTCAGCTGACATGTACCAAGGCCCCACTCTGGACCAGCTTCCCCGGCGGCTCAGGGCTGAAGAGTCGGCCTGCAATGCGGGAGGCTTGCAGGACACACAGCTTCCCTGGCTGAACTGGGAAGATCCCCGCGAGGAGGAGATGGCAAGCCACATTAATATTCTTGCCTGAGAAGTCCCAAGGACAAAGGGGCCTGGCAGGCGTGTGTGTGTGTGTGTGTGTGCACACTTAGACACTCAGTTGTGTCCACTCTTTTGTGACCTCATGAACTGTACCCCGCCAGGCTCCTCTGTCCATGGAATTTCCTAGGCAAGAATACTGGCGTGGGTTGCCAGGTCCTTCTCCAAGGGATCCCGACCCCGGGGTTGAACCCGAGTCTCCTGTGTTGGCAGGGGGCTCCTTACCCGCTGAGCCACCTGGAAGCCCCTGCAGTGTCTGGGCCCGAGTCCTAACCCTACTGGTTCTGAGGACCCCTCTGCAGCCCCCAGGCCCAGCCTCAAGCCGTCTCCCGTGTCCTCCTCCGCCGCCCAGCCCTGCCCTCTCAGCCCGTCTGGGAAGCAGAGTTCACCGGGCAGATACCCAGCTCTGGTGACCACAGAGTGCTGAACCGGGACCAGGAGAGCAGAGAGCTTCCTGCAGGGCCATGCTGCTGTCAGCGGTCTGGACCCAGGAACCCTCTTCCCCTCTCTCCTTCTCTCCACCCACTCGTCCAGCCCCGGTTCCAACAGCAGCCTGTGTGAAGACCCCGAGCTCCCTGGCCCAGCCTGCGCTGCTGCCTGAAGCTCTCGAGTATAGTCCCGTTTTTCTGGGTGCACAGGGAGATGGGGAGCCTGGCGGTAAAGAGCCCAGAGCCCCCCAGAGTCAGATGGGCCTGGCTTCAAAGCCTGGCTCGGCCCATCACTCTGGGAGGTGGTTCTGGGGGAGTCCTGCCTGGGAGATGCCCCAGGACCCTGCCCACACCCCCTGGCGCTCAGCGACCCCACAGGAACTGTACCACCCAGAGGAGGGTCCTCCCTGCACAGAGCAGGCCTGAACCAACAGGAATTTGAGGCTGTGGGTAACACTCAGGTCACCTCACCCTAGAGTGAGACAAGACAACACCCCAGGGTCCTGAAAACACCCGGCCGCAGCCCCTGCTCACTAAGGCCCCCGTTGCCTCCTGTCCGCCCGGACTGACTCTGTGCTCCCGCCGCTGCTGTCTGGCACCCCCTCCATGGCAAACCACCCCTCACATCCTTGCCCCAAGGTCTGCTTCTGGGCAAACCTGACCCAAATACCATGTGTCTACATCAAATCCACCCTCAGTCACACAGACAGCGACACGGCCTTGGAACAGCGACGGAGCGTGAGATGCTGGGCATGCAGGCTCGGCAAGGGTCGGATGTCTGCCTGGGGTTATCCATCCACCCAGAGGCAGGGGCTGCAGACCCCCGCAGAGGACTTAGCGAGACCCACCAGGGGCACAGGACAGGGCCAGACCCTCCCCGCCACACACCCAGCATCCGGCCCCGCCAGTAACAAGGGCAGGTGGAAAGCTGGGGTGGCCACAGGGCACAGAGCAAATAACAAGTGCAAAGCTGGAGGTTCGGTTTACGAGATGCTGAACTGAGACCTCGGGATGGATTTACCGCGAGGCTGAGAAAGAACGCCCCGAGTGATGTCTGCGGCCGTGAAGCACCTGTGGCCTCTCGGCGAGGCCCTCGACAGAGCCCACTTCACTGGCACAGTTTGCTGGTTCCCAGTCAGAGATGCTGAGTCAGACGACTCAGACCAAAGAAATAGTCTTTTTCCGTGCCCCCCTCCCTTGGAGATGCTGAAAGGACCCAGCGCGGGAGCACAGGCTTCCTGTACTAACATTTCCCTTTAGGTCACACGGGGGAAAGGCCCCAGCCCAGGTAACAGAGAGCATGGGCTGATCGTAAGCGCCACCCCACATTCTCCCGGAGCCCCGGGTGTCTACACAGGTGCGGCAGGAAGGCCTCCAACCTCGCTCCCCGCAGCCGGAGCCATGGACGTCACACGCGCCTGCCGTGACCATCCCATCTCTTGACAGGGCAAGCCCTCACAGTTTATAGAAATCATTATTGGAGTGGGGGAGTAGTAATTAAGGTGTGTTCACCCAACAAACAGATATTCTTCTTATAATAAGAAAATATATTTGTAAAGAGGCGTTTACATCCCAGATAAGGAATGGGAGAGACAAGCCAGAAACCTCCTCGATCTGGGTTTTAAACTCGGCACTTGTTGAGTTGGTGCCTGCGGTGAGGAGGGGAGTGAATTGGTGCAGCCGGGCTGGGGGTCAGCAGTCAGGGTCTCTAGTTTCTCCTGTCTCCTTCCCGACAGCCAGCTGGCATAAGGAAGCCCCCCTTCACGCCTCCCCTGGCTCAGGGGAGATCATGATGGTAGCCCCAAATTTGCCACCACTGCAGGAACTCAGAGATCCTGGATCCCTGTGACCACTAACCACCCCAGGGTCCTGGGCGGGGCCTGCACACCTCTTCCTGGTGTTCTGCCCCGCCCAACAGTAGTTCCAATTCCCTTCACGGCAACCGGTATTTCTGTGCCGCTGTCTCGTGTCAGGGGGTGGTAGGGACTCCCCTCCCAACTCAGTTCATCTTCCAGAGTGCTTTGCAGACATGAACTCATCCATCTGCATAATGTGCTCAGGGAGACGCTGACGTGGCCCTGCAGGAGGCCCGGATCTCAGAGCAATTAGGAGGTCCAGCCCCGGCTCACGGGAGGACCCGCATCAACATTGGGTGCAGGAAGCCCCGATGCTCGGCTCAGGGGACCGGATGAGGCTAGCGAGACATCCGGCTCCGCATCCTTGTGCGATTCTCGAGGCAGCTGGGCGCCCGCCAGACATTCAACACGGGGAAGACCAGACAGCCAGGCGCGCGGGATCGCTTACCCCCAGCACCCAATACGGGGGGAGCGATCCATGCAACAAAACGCAGAGGCCACCCAGCGACTTCTCCAGGAGCCCTGGAGTCTCGCTGCCCACCCCTGCATGGGATGGCGCCATCTGGAAATCTCACCGCTGCTGGTCCAGTGGGCCTGCTCCCCGCTGCATGTCCGGTGTAAGCCCGGGGCCGGAGGGAACAGCCAGAGGGCTCTTCCAAGATGCAAGACTGGGCCCAGCCGCCGGCAGGGCGACGGGACAGAGGAGGAGCCGCAGGGACAGTCCTCCTGGTTGGCACGAGGGGTACTGAAAAGGGGAGCGGTCATCAGCAGACAGAGCCAGGGACGCAGACGTGGGAGGGGGAGGGGGACGCCCCTGGCTCTTCCTGCCGCGTTTCATCGCCATCTCCGACTTTAAATGGAATTGCATGTGTTACAGAATCCCCCCGCAAACCCATCTCAATCGGTCGCAAGGTGATCTGGTTCTCCGGTTAGACAGCATGGCCCTGCAGCCGTCACCGGCGCCCTTGCCTGACATCTAAGGGGTTCCGTGCCCCGACCCCGCAACATGTCAAGAAGATGCAGCAACAGAGGTGGAGGAGATGCTTGGACTCTGTTCCCGTTAAGTCTGGGTAAAAGCAGACTTCGAACCAACCCGGCAAGGTGACCAACCGGAGCCCCCGCGCGGTCCACCGGCAGACAGCCAGCCTACTCACCAACGTCGGTCTCCTTGTGGTTCTTGATGTACTCAGCCAGCTCGAAGTTGCCGGCGATGATCGCCACCTGCCAGGAGAGGAAACTGTGTTAGAGGACCAAGTGCAGGGCACACGGCAGAGCTATCCCCCTTCCGGGTTTCCTGAGGTATAGCCAGCACACAGCACTAAGGTGAAGTTGTGTGGCCTGATGGCTCGACCTGGATATTATTTTGTGAAACGATGACCACGGTGAGTTTAGTTAACGTCCATCAGCTCATACGGCTACACACACAGCTTCTTCCCTAGGACTTCCCTGGGGGCCCAGGGGCTGAGACTCTGCACTCCCAGTGCAAGGAATGGGGTTTGATCCCTGGTTGGGGAACTAGATCCCACGTGCTGCAACTAAAAAGGATCCTGCGTGTCACAGGGAAGATCAAAGAACCCGCACGCTGCAACTCAGACCCCACGCAGCCCAGTAAGTGATCTGTCTTCAAATGTGAACAATTTATCCTGAAAATTTTCTTAAAAAAAACAAAAAAGAACAAACGTTTTTCCCCTTGTGATGAGATCTTGAAGGATCTACTCTTACCAACTTTCAAGTGAACCACGTGGCTGAACGCGACATCCTCTGGGCTAGTTTGCCTGATAACTGGAAGTCCAAATCTGGACCATCTTCACCCATTTCCCCAGCGCCCACGCTGGGAACCACACAAAACCTGATCTCTTTTTCTGAGATTGTTTAGACACCACAGCAAAGTGCGAATGTGCAGTGTGTCTGATTCCAGGCAGCCTGGGCCCTCAAGGCCTGCACGGTGCACCAGGCACAGTGTGGACCAGCCGGAGCTTTTCAAACAGCAGCCACCACACCCAGCAGCCCGACCAGAGGCCCCTCCTCCCGCTTGGCCCCCTTCTCCGGGGCCCTGGCCATTCTTCCACCACGAGGCCAGCATTCTGCGAGAATCTACGTGAGACAGTCCTCTGCCCAGGATGCCACGGAGGGGGCAGGTCAAGGGACTGAGCCTGGAAACCCCCCAGACGGCGTGCTGGTTTCCCACCAGTCCTGACCGGTCCCAACATGCTCCCTGGAGGTCGGGGGAGGCATCCACTCCTCTGATTGGTCCCCATAGCTAGAGGGACAGGGAATCTCAAAGAGCACTCACGGCTCTTCACTGTTTCAGAAAAAACTCCACCTATGCACGGCATAAACCAGCACCTATAGGCAAGGGTCCAGCTCAAGCCAAACGGACACGGTGACTAAGGCGAAGAAGCTGCGTGGTCCTTGATGCACTGAGGCAGCCAGGCAGGCAAAGACAAAGGCCCTGGGGGTGGCCCCAGCACCCCCGGGGAGACCTGACACAGTGCTCACGTGGGCAGGGTTCTCCACGCCCCAGTGGGGGCGCCCTGGGCCCAGGGGGGCAGCTGTCTCCACCCTCAAATGAGCCAGGTGTTCAGACGCCAGCCTGCAGACACACATGTCAACCGTCAGTCTACCAGCAGTGATAATGTGGGTGGGCCTTCCCCAGTCCTTTGGAGGCCTTCAGAGCAAAAGCTGAATTTGCTGGAGGAGAAATTCCGCCTCGAGGCTGCACCACCAGCTCCCGCCTGAGCTCCCAGCCTGCCCTTCCGACTGCAGACCTGCCAGCCCCCACAGCCTTGGGAGCCAAGTTCCTGCAAGAAATTTCTTAAACATACGTGTCTGCATCCTGCTAGCGCCGCTTCCCTGGAGAAACCTGCTTTACACGGCTCCCTGAGGGGGCCGGGGGGCTGCGGCGCCACAGACCCCAGACCTCTGTCTTTGGAAGTGACACTGACTTCGAGTCTTGGGCATCACCTAATGCTTGGTGTCCTGCAAGGGTGCCACTGACTGGAACAGCCTGGAGACAAATTCAGCCTCCTCCCTGGTCTGCTAACGTCAGGGGAGCCACGGCAGCCCCTGTCTGTACCAGGCGGGGGTCCTCGGGGTGGACAGCAAAGGCCATTTCAGAGACAGGCCTTGTGAGGCCTCCCTGGGGCTCAGATGGTAAAGAATCTGCCTGAAATGTGGAAGACCAGAGTTCGACCCCTGGGTCGGGAAGATCCCCTGGAGAAGGGAATGGCAACCCACGCCGGTATTCTTGCCTGGAGAATCCCATGGGCAGAGGAGTCTGGTGGGCTATAGTCCATGGGGTCACAAAGAGTTGGACATGACTGATCAACTCTCTCTCTCTCTCTCTCTCTCTCACACACACACACACACACACACACACACACACAGGTTCTGCAGACAAGGAAGCAGGTTTAGAAGCACCTGGTGAACGGAACTTCACCGGCCTCCTGAGGGTGACCGTCCATCTGGGATGCAGGCTTCAGATGGTGGACCCTTGAAACAGAGCAGGGGACTTCCCTGCTGGTCCAGTGGTGCAGACTTCACCTTCTAATGTAGGGGATGTGGGTTTGACCCCTGGTCGGGCAGCTAAGATCCTACATGCCTCTCAGCCAAAAAAATCCAAAATGTAAAACAGAAACACAATTGTAACAAATTCAATAAAGACTTTAAAAATGGTCCACATCAAAAAAAGAGAGAAAGAAACACAGCAGGGACAGAGGAGAGGAGCCTAACAGGAGGTCCACAGAGGCCCTGAGAAGCCAGGGACCTGGTCTGTTACCATTTATGACATGAACCTAAAAGGAAGGGGTTCACGGTGACCCATGACATGTAACCCCATGTCATTTAGGGGACAACTGGCTCGAGCCATTCCTTGTTGGAATCCCCCGGTGGTCCAGTGGGTAGGACTCCACGCTTTCCTTGCAAAGGCCTGGGTTTGATCCCTGGTCAGGAAACTAGGATCCCACAAGCTACACAGCACAATTAAAACAAAACAAAACAAAACATCATTCCTTGTCTTCCAGCCAAACTCTCAAAGGTAAAACTCCCTCCCACCCATCAGGATGGCTACTATCAAGAGGCAGAAAATAACAAGTGTTGGCAAGGATGTGGAGAAACTGGAAGGTTTGTGTATTGAGGGTGGGGATGCAAACTGGTACAGCTGCTGTGGAAAACTGTTGAACTTCTTCAAAAACAATCCTACAGAGACATGATCCAGCAGCTCTGCTTCTGGGCATTTGTACCCAGGGGATCTGAAAGCAGGAATAATGGTTAATTCTTCATGTCAATGTGACTGGGCCACAGATGGCCTAGACATTTGGCCCAAAGTTACCCTGGGCGTTTCTGGATGAGATTAGCATCTGAATCAGTAGACTGAGTAAAGCAGACTGCCCTCCCAGCATGGGTGGGCCTCACCTAATCAGCTGATGACGTGCCTAGAACAGAAAAGTCAAGTAAGAGGAGACTGCTGCCCACCTGTGAGCTGGGGCATCTGTCTTTCCCAGCCTTCAGTCTCAGAGCAACATCAGCTTTTCTTGGGCTCTGAGCCTGCTGGCTTTCGGATTGGAACTTACACCACTGGCAATCCTCGACCTTCAGTTCACTACAACCTCAGATCTTGGGCTCCTTGGCCCCATAATAAATCTGTGTGTGTGTGTGTGTGTGTGTGTGTGTGTGTGAGACGTGTGTACTCTGAGTGGCATGCTGCTGTAACCCCACTGCAGTTGGAACCAAGCTGAAGGAGAAGCCGCTTTTGTTCTCATCACTGGCGAAACCGTCATCTCCTGGGCTCTGCAGCCAGGATGTGGAGGAAACCCACGCCCCCACCCCAAATGAAGCCTCCTCCTCTCGCCAAAACCAAATGTGCCTCCTGACACAGAGAGCTATTTATAGGCGCCCTGAGAGCATGGCACGTCCTCACCAAAACTGGAAAACAGCCCCGTGCAACAGTGATGGAAACTGCTGTCTCGGGCTGCCCCCTTCTTTGGTCTTCCTTCCACTTGACCACGTCCCCTGCTCTGGACTCCTACGGCAAATCAGGAGGTGGCCAGCACCTAGAGACCCAGGAGCCTGGGAAGGTGTCGGAATTCTGAGCATCCTGCAGGCATGTGGGGAGGGAAGTGGGTCCCAGGCTTAGGGGGTCAGAGGTCACAAACTCCACTGGACCAACTCCAAGGGGGTATCCGTCATCTCTAGGCTGAAGCCTGGAGCCCGACAGGCAGTGGGCAATTGTGCAGATTCCAGGCCACAGCCCCGAGGCCTCGGCAAATGCCAGGGGGCCAGGAGCCTCTGCAAACTGATGTGTTACCCGGGGGCTCAGGGACCCCACACCAACCTTGATGGGCCACCTGGAGGGACCACCTGGTGGGCAGAGCGGGCAAGTGGCATCAGTACCACCAGAAGGTCTGTCTCCAGGGGCTTCGGGCTGGGCCCCAAGCCAGAGGAAGCAGCCGGGGCACCGCCGAGGCTGCCACACGGGCAGCACCATGCTGGAGACCCAACAGCCTCTCCAGGCTAAAGGGAGACCCCGAGTACTCCTGGGAGACCTGCCCAGGTGAGGCCTCGCCTTTGCTGAACCCCCAAGGCCAGGGCTAAAACGGCCTCCTTGTCCGCTAGCCCAGGAATGAAGGGTGTGCCCTAGGCAGTGGTCAGCCTTCACGTGGGCAGTGGGTGCCGTGATCATAACCACAGCCTCCCCGTGGTGGACCCTTCCTGAATGGAGACCACGAACAAGGCACACCACCTCCTCTGTAACTGGGGATCTTTGAAAGCCTAGCCCTTCTGTGACGCCTGGAGGATTCAAATTGTTCATACTGATAAATGGTGTATAACAGAGCCTGACATTCCACAAAGAAAACCCAGGCCTGGCGGGCTCCTCAGATGAAGTCTCCTAAACACATAAGCAGGAACTGACACCCGTCTCACTCAAATTCCTCCAGGGAATAAAGAGGGAGAACTCTCCAACCCCGTGGACGAGGCCAACACGACCCCAGTCCCGGGGCTCCACGGGGGTGGGAGTCCTCTCCCCGCAGAGGTTGGCATCCTGACCAAACAACAGCAAATCAATGCAGTGAATGAATGAAAGTCACTCAGTCGTGTCCAACTCTTGTGACCCCCACGGACTATACAGTCCATGGAATTCTCCAAGCCAGGATACTGGAGTGGGTCGCCTTTCCCTTCTCCAGGGGACCTTCCCAACTCAGGGACTGAACCCAGGTCTCTGCACTGTGGGTGGATTCTTTACCAGCTGAGCCACCAGGGAAGCCCAAGAATACTGGAGTGGGTAGCTTATCCCTTCTCCAGCAGATCTTCCCAACACAGGAATTAAACTGGGGTCTTCTGCACTGCAGGTGGATTCTTTGCCAAGTGAGCCACCGGGGAAGCTCATAAATCAGTGCAGGGATCCGTTCAAAGAGAGGACCACACCACCGTGTAGGCTTCTTTCAGGAGCCGTCCCTGGGGTCCACCGCATCAAAAGAAAAGGGGGACATCTACAGGGTCACCTTTTTAAAAAGCATTTATTTCTGTCTTTAAAATTATTTGTTTAATTAATAAATTAACGAATCCAGCTGCGCTGGATCTTGGTTGTAGCATGCGGCACCTGGTTTCCTGACCCAGGATTGAACCCAGGCCCCCTGCGCTGGGAGCACGGAATCTTAGCCACTGGATCATCAGGGGACTCCTTCTACAGATCATCTTGACGGCTGCAGCCACTGTTATCAATTCATCAAAAAGCATTTGATGAAACTTAATTAATGAAAAAACTTAACAGACTAGGAATTAAAGGGAATTCAGCCTGCCGTCACATCAGTGAAGGATCTCCCTGGTCAAGAAGCCTCTGGGAAGCAAAGCGGTGCAGGGCTCCAAGGACCCCCAATGTGGGCTTCCTGTGCTTAAGTGGGGGTCCAGGTGGGCCAGCAGGTGTGATGGCCTCACCACATGCCTTGGCCTCGAACTTGACTCACGTGTTTGCTTCCACCAGCCCACCCAGCCTCAGGAGAGCCGACTGGCTCCCTTCCACGGGGGCCTCAGGACAGTGTTCTGTGTGGGCAAAATCTAAAGCCGTGAAGCCTCCAGAGGGCAGGCTCTGGAACGTCAGTCTGCAGCATGGCTTCCAGAATGTTCTACTGGTCAAAGTGTAAAACCAGAGTCTAGGCTTGAGGGGAAATACACTCCTCCTGTCTGTGGGAGGGGCTGCACGGCTCTGCAGGTGTGTTCCACAATCTCCTAAAATTCCACTCTGTACTGTCATCTTGAGAGTCCCTTGGACATCAAGGAGATCAAACCTGTCAATCCCAAAGGAAATCAACCCCGAATATTCACTGGAAGGACTGATGTTGAAACTGAAGCTCCAATACTCTGGCCACCTGATGGGAAGAGCCAGCTTATTGGAAAAGACCCTGATGCTGGGAAAGACTGAAGGCAGGAGAAGAAGCGGCGACAGAGGATGAGATGGTTTGATGGCACCACTAATTCAATGGACGTGAGTTTGAGCAAAGTCCGGGAGATGGTGGAGGACAGAGGAGCCCAGTGTGCAGCAGTCCTTGCGGTCACAAAGAGTCAGCCACGATTTGGTGACTGACCCACAACCACTTCTGCCCAGGGACCACAGCATGGGTACAGTCCCCGGTCCCACGGGCTGGTCTGGTTTGTCCTTTTGCACCAGAGACCAGGTGGAAGTCCCCAGGGTCACACAGCCATTCAGGATCTGCTTCGGGGCTCCAGAGTCTACACTCCCAGGGGCTGCACACCATGCCGGCAGGTTAAAACTGTTTGGAACCAGGGCCCTGGCATCTGTGAGTTATCACCTGGGGAGGCTGAGGACCAGCAGCAGAACAGCCCCCCTCACAAGGGAGCTGCTGAGCCCCAAGGTTGGTGCTGAGAATCCACATTTATGGGGAAAAACCCATCTTCAATGTTCAGAAGTCTGTAACTTAACAGTCAACAGGGGAGGTGGGACAATGATCCAACTGGTCTACCTTGATTTTAGCTTCTCAGCTGCCAGCTGTGGCAACGCCGAAGTGGGGAGAAACCTGCCAGGCTCCACCTGGGGAGGGACTGTGACTGCGACCCCAACTCCTCTGACGCAGAACAGACCCTCGACGCAGGATTATCCAGTCGTAGCTGAATAAAATATTCATGATCGTCCAGGGAAAAACAGACTTGAAAGGCATCTGAAGAGAGGTGTCAAGTCTACCGCGCGCACACACAGATTCCTTCCTATGGGCCCAGCGCATCGTCCCAGATGGATCTGCCAATATCATGCAAATTCCTCCTTTGAAGCAGCGGTGGCTGTGGAGGGCGCCGTCTGCTCCCAGGAATCTCGATAAAAAGCAAACAGTTCTTCACTGTTTGAAAGGAGAATGAACAAAAGACCTGCAGGAGAGCAGCTCCCGTTGGGACCAGCAGGAAGGAAAGGCATGAAATCACTGTGTGTGTGCGTGTGTGTGTGTGTGTGGTGTGCGTGTGCGTGCGCGTGCGCGTGCGTGTGCGTGTGCGTGTGTGTGTGTGTGTTTTCCTATTTGGCCCCCGGTCCCCGACTCATGGGGCAGAATGAATGAGACCACTGTCTGGTGGGCATCTGAGATCTGGGGGGTTACAGATGTTCCTGGATTGGCCTCTACCGCGCTGTAATAAAGGTGTCCAGCAATGACATCGGCTCACGTTGATTCAGCACAGACACTCGCCTGAGCACCTGAATGCAGGATCTTATTTCATCTTCACGTCTGGGAAGGAGGGCTGCTGTGTCTTCCGTTTCTCAGCTGAAGGGACAGATTCTAAGAGCCCCAGACATGTACCTGTCATGAGGCTGGACCTCATCGTGTGACCCCGAAGACCTGGGGGTGCAGCCCCATGGCCTGTGCACAGCCTTGCACGGCTTTCATCCCAGAAAATTCTCCTCCATCCGAGAAAATTCTCCTGCTTAGCCAACGCACGTGACATACCCTCTCACTTGAAAAGAGGTCCAGGAGAGATGAATAATGAGATTTGATTCAGAAGCAGAAATTCAGCTCCATTTCCCACAGATCGGCAACTGAAGGAAGGATTGACGGTTGAGACCACCATACACCAGTGGGTGAATCAGCTGGGCCGTCAGAGCGAAGCCCCACAGACGGGGAACCCCAGACCCAGGTGGGGCAGGGCCGGTCCCTGCTGAGACCTCCCTATGGGGCGTCTCCTGCCCGTGTCCTCACAGGGCCCCTCTAGGTGTGTCTGAGTCCTGACCTCCTCTTACAAGGACACAAGTCTCACAGGAGTCCCAGGGTGCGCCAGTGGTAAAGAAGCCTCCTGCCAGCGTGGGCTGAATCTCTGGGTCTAGAAGACCCCTAGGAGGAGAAAATGGCAACCCACTCTGGTATCCTTGCCTGGAAAATCCCAGGGACAGAGGAGCCTGGCGGGCTATATCATCCATGGGGTTGTAAAGAGTTCGACACAACTGAAGCAACTTAATAGCAAACACTCGTAAGGTTAGTGGCCACATAGTGACCTGAATCACTCCTTTAAAGACCCAGCTCCAAATACAGCCACATTCTGAGGTCCTGGGGGTTAGGACGCCCACACAGGTATTTTGGGAAGGGGACACAGCTCAGCTCATAAGACCTTGCTTAATTAGCACACACAGGGAGAGTCTCTACCTTCCACCCGGACACGTACGTTCCCCCGGCAAATGCCTGGATCGGATGTGTCAGGGGCAGACACGGCTGGAGAGTCCCCTCCATGTGGCCTATGTTTAGGATGCAGATGGCAGGGCTGGGGGTGACTGCCGGGGATGAAATGCAGGAGCAGAAACTGTGTCTTCTTACTTTCACACAGAGCCTTTGTCTCTCCTACCCCCAAAATTACCTTAAGAAAATTCTCAAACACATCTAAGAAGCTGAAGGAATCCAGCAAAGAGAATCTGCACGCCGTGTAACACAGCTAGGTTACACGATGGTTTCCGTGTTACTTGGTGTGGCGAGTGTACCCACAAGTGTGTGCACACACGTTTTTCTGGCTAACTCACTGCGACGCTTCTCCTTCCAAACGATCCCAGCACCGTCACAGACAGAGGACCTCCTACTACACGCACGGTCACGATCAGAAAATCGGCGTTCGTTTCAGAACATCCTCTGGTGACCGCTCCGTACCCAGAGTTCTCCAAGGGTCTCTTTCCCCACAGCTTTCAAATTGTTTTCATTTAGGTCGACATGCATACAGCGAAATGCTCAGAAGGTACATATACAATCTGATGAATGCATGGAGGTTCTCAGCTGGTGCTAGTGGTAAAGAATCTGCCTGCCAGCGCAGGAGACAAGAGATATGGGTTCAGTCTCGGGTCAGTAAGATCCCCTGGAGGAGGAAACGACAACCCACTCCAGTACTCTTGCCTGGGAAATCCCATGGACAGAGGAGCCCAGCGGGCTACAGTCCATGGGGTCGCAAAGAGTTGCACATGACTCAGTGATTGAGCGTGCGCGCGCACATACACACACACACACACACACACACACACACACACACACACACAGTCACCACTCCCGTCAAGGAATAAAGCATTCTAGATGGACCTGGAGATTAGCACATTAAGTGAGGTAAGTCAGAGAAAAACAAGCATCATACGACATTGCTTATACGTGCAATCTAAAAATGATACAAGTGAGTTTATTAATAAAACAGAAAACAGACTCACAGACAAACACACACACACACACACACACACACACACACACACACACACAGTCACCACTCCCGTCAAGGAATAAAGCATTCTAGATGGACCTGGAGATTAGCACATTAAGTGAGGTAAGTCAGAGAAAAACAAGCATCATACGACATTGCTTATACGTGCAATCTAAAAATGATACAAGTGAGTTTATTAATAAAACAGAAAACAGACTCACAGACAAAGAACAAACTACGGCTGCCGATGAGGAAAGGGGGAGGGATAAATCAGGAGTCTGGGATTAACACACACACGTGGCTGAGTGTAGAAGAGATAAACAATAAGGACCCCCTGGACAGCATGGGGAACTCTGCTCAACGCTCTGCAACAGCCCGCAGGAAGGGAACAACGGAAGGAAGCACTTGCCTGAGTCACGTTGCTGTTCACCTGAAACTAACAACATCGTAAGTCACCCAGATTCCAGCATAAAATAAAAACTAGATTCAAAAAGAAATGGAGCATTTCCTCCATCCCTTTCTAGTCAACCTCCTCCCTCTCCCTCACCAACCGGGAAACCAGGTGACCACACATCGCTCACGTCCGTGTGGCGGATGCCACACGTGTGAACGCACGTGCCACCTACTGTGTGCTCTGTACTTTCTGTTCTGTGCTTAGCATACCACGCACGAGCATCACTCAACCTGCTGGGTACCACAGCTTTGGTTCTCTTGGTTCACAGCCTCCCGAGGAGGGTGATGGCTGGGGACGGGGGCAGACAGCTCTGGCTTCACAAGAAACTGCCTTCCTTCCAAAGTCGGGGTGTTGTTCTGTGCCCTTATCAGCATCATATGAGAGCTCTGCTTACCCCACGTTTTCACCAACACCTGGCTTGCCTCTTGAGAAACCTGTATGCAGGTCAGGAAGCGACAGTTAGAACTGGACATGGAACAACAGACTGGTTCCAAATAGGAAAAGGAGTATGTCGAGGCTGTATATTGTCACCCGGCTTCCTTAACTTCTATGCAGAGTACATCATGAGAAACACTGAGCTGGAGAGAGCACAAGCTGGAATCAAGATTGCCAGGAGAAATATCAATAACCTAACATATGGAAGTGACAACACCCTTATGGCAGAAAGTGAAGAAACACTAAAGAGCCTCTTGATGAAAGTGAAAGAGGAGAGTGAAAAAGTTGGCTTAAAGCTCATCATTCAGAAAACGAAGATCATGGCATCCAGTCCCATCACTTCATGTCAAATAGATGGGGAAACTGGCTGATTTTATTTTTCTGGGCTCCAAAATCACTGCAGATGGTGATTACAGCCATGACATTAAAGACGCTTACTCCTTGGAAGGAAAGTTATGAGCAACCTAGACAGCATATTCAAAAGCAGAGACATTACTTTGCCAACAAAGGTCCATCTAGTCAAGGCTATGGTTTTTCCATAGTCAAGGCTATGATCATGTATGGATGTGAGAGTTGGACTGTGAAGAAAGCTGAGCAGCAAAGAATTGATGCTTTTGAACTGTGGTGTTGGAGAAGACTCTTAAGAGTCCCTTGGACTGCAAGGAGATCCAACCAGTCCATCCTAAAAAGATCAGTCCTGGGTGTTCATTGGAAGGACTTATGCTGAAGCTGAAACTCCAATACTTTGGCCAGCTGATGCAAAGAGCTGACTCATTTGAAAATACCCTGATGCTGGGAAAGATCGAGGGCAGGAAGAGAAGGGGATGACAGAGGATGAGATGGCTTGATGGCATCACAGACTCAATGGACATGGGTTTGGGTGGACTCCAGGAGTTGGTGATGGACAGGGAGCCCTGGAGTGCTGCGGTTCATGGGGTCGCAAAGAATCGGACATGACTGAGTGACTGAACTGAACTGAACTTGGTGAGATACTCTCTAGTTGCATCCCTGTGGCTGCAAATGGCGTTGTTTCGTTCTTGTTTATGGCTAAGCAGTAAATACGGCACAAAAGAACGTGTGTATGAGACGGAAGTAGACAGCAGAGCCGTGTTGCCAAGGGGGAGGGGGTGGAGCAGAGACGCGTGGGGCCGGGTCAGCAGACGCAAACCGCTCTATGCAGGACGGACCAACGCCAAGGTCCTACCGCACAGCACGGGAGGCCACGGCAAACACCCTGTGATAAGCCATAACAGAAAAGAAAATATACACGCAAAGGAACGTCATGTCTAACTGCACTGCACAGCAGAGACTGGCTCAACACTGTAAATCCACTATACTTCAACAAAAATAAAAAGAACTCCCCATTTCCCCAGATGTCTGCAAAGATGGTGATTCCAAGACTCAGACCAAGAACTGAAAAACTCAACCTCGCTTAAGTCGTTGCTAATAAACCTGTCCCTGCAGCTTCCACGGGGCCGGGGGTGTGAGAAAAAAAGAAGAGCCAGCGCTATTTCCGCAGAAACATTGCTTATTACGCCCAACTCCAGTAACAGGAGAGAGGACCGCGGTAGCGGGATCAGCTTATGAAGGCGGCGATACGACTGCCGAGTTGACCTCTATACTCACACAGCATGCTTCCTTTTATTCAGGGATGTACAGGAAGTTTAACAAATTAAATCATAAAAGCTAAAAGTCACGCTTCCGTGGTAACAGAAGGCTGTAAGGGAAGTGAGCGGCTTTGGTCTTCAGGAGAAATTTGACTGGCTCACCTACAAGAAACAGCCCAAGAAACGTGTTCACTGAAACTGCCGTCATGGGTCACACAGGGGAAGGGCTCTGAGCTCTGAACTGAAGTGCTCCTGTTGAAGCCTAAAGGTCTTCGTGGAACCTGCCCCGGGTCTTCAGCTCCCCAGCGGTTGTGGTCTCATCACACACCTTCAAAGGCAAGTTCCAGGCTCAGACCATGGGCTGCGCCACCTCTCCAGCAGGGAAATGAAAAAGGAAGCAAAACCTTCACATCTTCTTTGGCCCTCCCTCCAACTCCTCCCAGCATGTTTACAGATACATTCAGCCTAGGTCACGTCCTTTAGAGAAGAAAGCCATCAACTGACAGCAAATCCCACTGCCTCAGAACAAACATTACAGACAGAGCACTTTCCTCCTGCGTTTCTTACGCGCACCCTGCATGACAGCTCCTATTATTAAAACGTGGACCACGCAGGGGAGGATACACTGAATACCCAGAGGATTCTACCTGCTAAATGCATGGGATGGATGTGAATTAAATCCAACGCGATTCAATGACAGAAAATTGCACTTAAATACCGTTAGGAATAAAACAAGACAGCAATGAAACAGGAGACGTTGACTGTATTAGGAAAAATCTGGGGGTGGTGGCTTCGGTTCTTTGTAAACAGCAGGTAAAGTGTGGAAGGAAGAAAAACACAGAGGACGCAGCCAGAAGGGAGGAAAGGGGGAAAGATGGCAAAGAAGAAAGGGGCGGTTTTCCTAAAGAAGCTCTTGATTCACCCCACTAAACAGAGAAGCTAAGGACTCAGATGTTCCCACAATGGGGTCTGGGGTCTAAAAGAGACGACTCTGTGTTTGGATGCTGGCGCATTTTCAGACTTGCCCCAGAACTCACACTGAACTATAACCCCTAAGGGTCTTCTGCTGGGAAGAAAGAACTGGACACACTCGGGGCCCTGCCGTACCTGCTGGCTGGCCCAGTCAGAGCAGGCCTTTCCCCTCTCCACACACCGCTTGGCTTAACTGTACCAGCATCTAAGTCACAGGTCTCCAACTTCCGGGATCGGATGCCTGATGAGGTGGAGCTGATACAACCACAGTAGGAACAAAGTGCGTAATGAATGCCATGTGCTGGCATCACCCCAAACCACCCCGCGCCCCCCTGGTCTGGGGAGAAGCTGTCTTCCACGCAGCTGGTCCCTGGTGCCAGAAAGGCTGGGGATGGCTGCTAAGTGTTCAGGCGACACTCACTCTGCTTCTTTAGGGAAAGCAGCTGCGATCAGGAAGCTAGATGCATCCTGATGGTGATGCCAGACGACGCTGGAGCAGCCACGGGAGGGTTTCGTTGCTGTTTTCGTCCCTCAGTCACGTGTGACTCTTCACGACCCCCTGGACTGCAGCGCCCCAGGCCCCCCTGTCCTTCACCGTCTCCTGGATCTTCCACGCAGCTGGTCCCTGGTGCCAGAAAGGCTGGGGATGGCTGCTAAGTGTTCAGGCGACACTCACTCTGCTTCTTTAGGGAAAGCAGCTGCGATCAGGAAGCTAGATGCATCCTGATGGTGATGCCAGACGACGCTGGAGCAGCCACGGGAGGGTTTCGTTGCTGTTTTCGTCCCTCAGTCACGTGTGACTCTTCACGACCCCCTGGACTGCAGCGCCCCAGGCCCCCCTGTCCTTCACCGTCTCCTGGAGTTTGTTCAGACTCATGTCCACTGAGTCGGTGATGCCATCCAACCATTTCATCCTCTGCCGTCCCTTCTCCTCCTGCCTTCAATCTTTCCCAGCATCAGGGTCTTTTCCAATGAGTCAGCTCTTCGCCTCAGGTGGCCAAAGTACTGGAGCTTCAGTTTCAGCATCAGTCCTTCCAGTGAGTATTTAGGGTTGGTTTCCTTTAGGACTGACAGGTTGGATCTCCTTGCAGTCCAAGGGACTCTCAAGAGTCTTCTCCAGCACCGCAGTTCAAAAGCAAAGAGCTTATTGCTTTTCAACTAACTGCTTTTCAATTATGTGATTTAACATATTTACATGGCTGCAGCTAGCCTGGAGAAGGAACTGGCAGGCCCCTCCAGTGTTCCTGCCTGGAGAATCCCATGGACAGAGGAGCCTGGCGAGCCACAGTGCACGGGGTTGCAAAGAGTCGAACACAACTAAGCAACTAACACACATACACACACACATGTGCCGCCAACAGAGGGAGCCCTGGCCGTGGAGGGTTAATGTCGGGAGCCCCGCTTACCTGCCCGCGCGACCCCCAAGACCACTTGGGGGGCCTGGAGATGCTCAGGCGCCCGTCGGCCTCAGCAGCTTAGCTCACACAGGGCCACCTGAACAAAGCCATGCTCGGCATCAACAGTGGTTCTCCCTGACTTTCTGGGTCTCTCTTTTGGGCAGAGCCCACCGGTCACCAGGGGAGCTGGCAGCTCCCCAGGGCAGGGCTGGACGAAAATCTCCCCAGCTGCCCATCTGAGGCCCAAGAAAACCCAGAGTGAGACCGAAAACTGAGCTGGCACCAAATGGCCCCTCCAAATAACTGTCTGGCAGGCAAATGTGAAAGGGCGAGTCTACGAAAGGGAAGAAGACTTGGTCACTGAAAGCCTTCAGATAGGGCTTCCCCGGTGTCCCAACGACCAAGAACCCTCCTGCAGCGCAGGAGACCTGGGAGACACAGGACCGACCCCTGGGTCGGGAAGATCCCCTGGAGGAGGAAATGGCGACCCGCGCCACCGCTCTCGCCTGAAGAATCCCACGGACAGAGGAGCCTGGCGGCTGTGGTCCCGGGGGTCGCAAAGAGTCGGACGGACTGAGCAACTGCACAGAAAAGCAGTAGGAAGCCCTGAGAGCAGAGCGCCGCCCACTAGCGAAGGAGCCTTCATCGACTGTGATCTGAGCGCCGGCTTCTGCCTCCTTCGTCTCTGCGACGCGCTGCAGGGTAGCTGGCTCCTCCGCACCATCGGCTCAAGCTCACCGTTACCTCTGGGTGGGGTCCAGGTACTGCTTCTTGCATTACAAGACCATCCTTGGTCTGGGTACTGCAGATCAAGATCCAGCGCCTTCTTTTAAACATAGACCTCGGTCCTTGGAGACACTTTTGCTGCCCCTGGGACTCTCATCTCAGATGCACACAGCTGCTGTTCCCATATCTACGCGCACATGTTAGCAGACTGTACCCCCTCCCCTCCCCAGAAATAAAATCCCTTAGCAACGACGGTGCTGCACGTTGTAATTCTTCGGTTATGATTCACGGTGCCGTCTGTGGACAGATAATGAGACAATGATCCAAGAATAGCTCTGAGGCATTTGCTCAACAAAGCGGCAGCCCACCTATGGGGAGGCCCAGGCCCACAGTGGGGCACTACACCCAGTGGGATGGAACAGAGGGTCCGGAGTTCTGAGTCCATCTCTGTGAGCCATCCTTAGATCCTGAGAGCACCCGCGTGGGGCCTCGGGAGGCTGGGAAGGAGGGAGACCCATGGAGGCTTTCCCCACACGGGGCTGCCATCCTGCCTACCCGCCTGCTGGGGTGAAGGGGCTTCACAAGGAAGGAGCCCAGCTTGGGGTGAGAGGGAGGTTGTAAACTCAAGGTCGTGCAGCAAAGCCTTGTGGACTACTTGACTAATCACCCTGGAGCAAATCACGACTTTCTAAAAAATAAACTCCATCCTCCTTCTTGTACCCTTTTATTTCAGAACACACACCTGGACCGCAGACACCTGTGTCGCGCACCTGTCCACGGGGCCTCCCTGCATGCCCTCTGCCAGGCACCACGGCCCTTCTTCTCTGGAAGTGATACGTCCAGGGAGGTCTGTGTGGTGCAGAAATACTTTCTGCAGAAAAGGAAGAACTAAAGGAGATGTCACCCCATCAGCGGTCTGCCCAAAGGCACTGTAAGGTGAGCAGGGAGCGTTCCTGCGAACCTTGCAGGACAAATCTCCTCCACCGCCCACCGCTCCCCGGCAGAGGGCAGACAGGGGCTGACACGCTCTGGGCCCCTGGGACCTTTCCTGCTGGATGTCATCCTCACAGGCGCTGTTCTGGGAAAGGCTGGAGGATGTGAGAGCAACCGAGAAAGGTCAGGGTGGGAGTCGGAATAGAAGAGCCCACCCACGTCTCCTCTGCTGACCTGTCACGTGGTCAGACTGGACGGAGGCACATACATCCTCGGGGCTTCTGAACGCAGGGCTGGCAGAGACCAGGGATGCTCAACCCTGCGTCAGCCGCACACACACACCCCGCTGCCCGTCCCTCCCCCCGCGCAGCAAGCTGCAGAAGTGGTTTCCAGAATTCTAATGGAGCCTGAGTCACCGGCAGGGGGACCAGGATATAATTATCCACGTGTGTCATTCACACGGCAAGGGTCTCCCCACCCCTTGCAGCCTGCACACCACTCAGCATCTCCCTGCGGTTCGCACGGAGGACTGAGGAAGTGTCTGCCCCTCCTCCCTGCCTGCACACGTGCACGTCTGGGACGGCAGCCTGGGGAGAGGTTAGCTGGGACCAGACGGGTCCAGGGAGAAACGGGGGCCCACCGGTGGTGCCGGGGGGCCAAGCGTCTGCCACAACAATGGGGCTTCGCTTCTAAGTCCCCATGGTTCCCGAGGTCTGGGGCAAGGGGTGTGTGTGTGTGGGAGGGGGTCTATGTGCATATTCATGTAAATGTATGTGTGTGTGCATGTGTGTGTGGTGTGTGTATACATCTGTGTGTGTGTATTTGGGTGTGTGTGTGTATGCATCTGTGTGTGTGTATTTGTGTGTGTGTGTGTATTTGGGTGTGTGTGTGGGATGTGTGTGTGTGTGTGTGTGTGCATGGTGTATATGGGTACATGTGTATATGTTTATGCGTGGGCGTCCCTGCTAGCTCAGCTGGTAAAGAATCCACCTGCTGTGTAGGAGACTCTGGTTCAATTCCTGTGTGGGGAAGACCCGCTGGAGAAGGGACAGGCTACCCACTCCAATATTCCTGGGTTTCCCTGGTGGCTCAGCTGGTAAATAATCTGCCCACAATGAGGAGACCTGGGTTCCATCCCTGGGTTGGGAAGATCCCCTGGAGAAGGGAATGGCTACCCACTCCAGTATTGTGGCCTGGAGACTCCCATGGATTGCATAGTCCATGGGGTTGCAAAGAGTCAGACACAACTGAGTACCTTTCACTAGCTTATGTATGTGTGAGCATCTGTGTGTGTGTGTGTGTGTGTGTGTGTGTGTGTGTGTGTGTGTAGGGGCTGTGTGCACGTGAGGGGGTACACATGTGTCTGTATTTGTGAGTGTGTGGGGGTGTCTCTGCACGCCTGTGGAGGCGGGGGGCTCAGGCCACCCGGCCAGCACACTGGGCTGCTTTACTTCTTTTTTTTTTTAGTGTTTGTGGTTTTCTCAATTTAAATTTATTTATTTTAATTGAAGGCTAGTTACTTTACAATATTGTATTGGTTTTGCCATACATCAACATAAATCCACCACGGGTGTACACGTGTTCCCCATCCTG
The DNA here is from genome assembly GCA_006408675.1 of Madoqua kirkii. Taxonomy (NCBI): domain Eukaryota; kingdom Metazoa; phylum Chordata; class Mammalia; order Artiodactyla; family Bovidae; genus Madoqua; species Madoqua kirkii. Next base: position 38,454 of record SJYC01101398.1, read on the forward strand.
AACCCACACCCCACCTCCCTCCCTATACCATCCCTCTGGGTCATCCCAGTGCACCAGCCCCGAGCATCCTGTATCCTGCATCGAACCTAGACTGGTGATTCATTTCTTATATGGTATTATACATGTTTCAATGCCTGCTTTACTTCGTTTTTATGGAAGCGGGAAAGCAGGGTGACCGGGGAAAGGGAGCGGGCAGGGCAGGCGGAGGGAGCTGGTCCCGCGCTGCCCGAGACAGCTCAGCAGCCCCGCCCGCTGCAAAGGTCGCGCCTGGTGAGCCCTGGAAGCTGTCAGGACCGCCCACTCTTCAAATTGCTTCGCTGTGAGAACCAGGAAAGAAAAGCAGGTGCTGGAACACAGGCGCCCACCCACTTCCACCAACTAGAGCCAAGCTGGCAGGAGGACTCTGCCTCCAGCCACAGGACGGCGAGCGCTGCTGGCGGGGCGGAGCTTCAGGCGGGAAGGTCGCGGGGTGCCCAGGGACTCCTGCGCCAGCTCTGAGGACACAAGTCAGACGCCCTCCTGATAAATCGTCACAGCTTCCCTCTCTCCACGGGAGGAGCCGGTGATGCCAAGTTCACTGACACAGCTGTGTCCTAGAACCAGCAGGCCGCCGGCCACTCCCAGCTCATCATCCACGCCAGGTACAGCCTGGGAGGCTCGGAAGCGGAACAGGGATCAGGGGGAAAGTCACAAAGACCGTGTGGGTATTTTCAAACACTCATCACAGGCAGCCAGCTACAGCTTGGTAGCTGACAGCTTCCGAAGCTATGGAAACTCAGCTCTGTGGTCACGGAGGGGGAAGACCCTGCTTTAAGTTCCAAGCTGCAGTCGGTGTGCAGTGGGACTTGGCCCAGGTCAGTTAACTTCTCTGAGCCTCGGTGTCCTCGTCTGTAAACAGGAGGAATATCAGAGCCTGCCTCACAGGCATCTTCTCAATTAAAAAGAAACAGTGCTTCAAGACTGCTGGCCGCACCATCTAACACACACGCGCCCCATAAACGGCAGCTGCTGCTGAGTCGCTTCAGTCGTGTCCGACTCTCTGCAACCTCATAGATGGCAGCCCACCAGGCTCCCCCGTCCCTGGGATTCTCCAGGCAAGAACACTGGAGTGGGTTGCCATTTCCTTCTCCAATGTAGGAAAGTGAAAAGTGAAAGTGAAGTCACTCAGTCGTGTCCAACTCTTAGCGACCCCATGGACTGCAGCCCACCAGGCCCCCCTGTAGGCACTTAATAATTATTAGTTTAAAAATCACTCTCTGTAAATAAGGAGGATACGTTTTCAAAAATTATTACCCAAGGGGAAGAAAAAGAATAGACTAGAAAAAGGAGGGAGAAATGATGAATTTCTTTGCACTGACCTTGTTTTATAGTTTTGAGATGAAAATTTTATATAGTTTTTAAAAATTAAAACTTTAAAAAACAAGCATTAAAGAATAAAAACAAAGGAACCTATATGCAAAGCATACAGAAATAGAGATTAAACACAGTAGCCTTACTGCTCATCCCCAGTGGGAGCCACTCTGATTGAAACCCTGACTGCAAATGAAAGGCTTAAACCACATGAGCACGATATCATCGGCGGAAGCATTGGCACGATGACCAGGAGAATTCTGTGTACCTGGAGAAGAAACCAGGATAAGCGTGATGTGACTGCTAAAACTTGCAGTTTGGGGTTTGGCTTAAGGAGACACAGACGGAGGTTCAAGGAGATTAAGTATAAACTTGTCCTGAATTAGGGTCGGTAACAGTAGGAAGACTGTGATATATCTTTAAATACGTGACCTTTATAATAAGCCCATGATAATAATACTATAATATACTACAATACAGTAACGCTCATAATCTTTAAAATAAGCCCCCACTCCGGGACTTCCTTGGTGGTCCAGTGGTTAAGAATCTGCCTTCCAGTGAAGGGGGTCTGGGTTCAGTTTCTGGTTGTGGAGTTAAGACCCCACACACCTCGCATCCAAATGAACCAAAACATAAACCAAAACATAAAACAGAAGCGATGTTTTAACAAATTCAGTAAAGACTTTAAAAATGGTCCACATCAAAAAAAAATCTAATATTAAAATTTAAAAATCCCCTCCTGGCACTTAGAACGTGGCTCCTGACACCCACTTGCGATAAAAGGAATGTGGCATCCCCAGAAAAGTGGCTGATGTCATGTCTGAGGCAAGAAATTTACTAGAGGAGCATGAAACATCCGGTCACACCAGAAAATAAGGACACCATCAGGAACTATGAGGTCAGGTCGAAAGGACTCAGAAAATAATCTGAATAAGCCTCCACTGAGCACAGACAGGTTATGGTGAAGTCATTAGCGTCAGACGCACAATCCTGCCAGGAAGAACAGAAGGAAAGAAACGCAACACAGCGGACGTCTCCGGAAAGCATCAGAGAGCCACAGAAGCGGAGGCCAGCGCGCACAGTTCCGAGAGGGGAGCCGTCCCTGCGGGTGCGGAGAGATCAGCGAAGGCGTCAGCCACCGAGGGAGGCTGCCCAGCAGTCAAAGCCACAGACCCGAAGCGCCAGAGTCTGGGTGGGAAGGGAGGGGTGGGCAACTGAGAGACGTTCAGCTCAGGTCAGGCGCTCAGTCGTGTCCAACTCTCTGCGACCCCATGAATCGCAGCACGCCAGGCCTCCCTGTCCATCACCAACTCCCGGAGTTCACTCAGACTCACGTTCGTCGAGTCCATGATGCCATCCAGCCATCTCATCCTCTGTCATCCCCTTTTCCTCCTGCCCTCAATCCCTCCCAGCATCAAAGTCTTTTCCAATAAGTTAACTCTTCGCATGAGGTGGCCAAAGTACTGGAGTTTCAGCTTTACCATCATTCCTTCCAAAGAAATCCCAGGGCTGATCTCCTTCAGAATGGACTGGGTGGATCTCCTTGCAGTCCAAGGGACTCTCAAGAGTCTTCTCCAACACCACAGTTCAAAAGCATCAATTCTTCGGCGCCCAGCCTTCTTCACAGTCCAACTCTCACATCCATACATGACCACTGGCAAAACCATAGCCTCGACTAGACGGACCTTAGTCAGCAAAGTCATGTCTCTGCTTTTGAATGTGCTCTCTAGGTTGGTCATAGCTTTCCTTCCAAGGAGTGAGCGTCTTCCAATTTCATGGCTGCGGTCGCCGTCTGACGTGACTGAGCGACTGAACTGAACTGAACGCCTCTCAGTTCCCCCCGTTCCCTTCCCCAAAAATGGAGTCTGACACTGTTTCCCCGTCTGTTTCCCATGAAGTGATGGGACCGGATGCCATGATCTTCATTTTCTGAATGCTGAGCTTTAAGCCAACTTTTTCACTCTCCTCTTTCACTTTCATCAAGAGGCTCTTTACTTTCTGCCATTAGCATGATGTCATCTGCATATCTGAGGTTATTGATATTTCTCCCAGCAATCTTGATTCCAGCTTATGTTTCTTCCAGTCCAGCGTTTCTCATGATGTACTCTGCATAGAAGTTAAATAAGCAGGGTGACAAGATACAGCCTTGACGTACTCCTTTTCTTATCTGGAACCAGTCTCTTGTTCCATGTCCAGTTCTAACTGTTGCTTCCTGACCTGCATACAGATTTCTCAAGAGGCAGGTTAGGTGGTCTGGTATTCCCATCTCTTTTAGAATTTTCCACAGTTTATTATGATCCACACAGTCAAAAGCTTTGGCATAGCCAATAAAGCAGAAATAGATGTTTTTCTGTAACTCTTTTGCTTTTTCCATGATCCGTTCAGTTGCCGTCTTTTCAAGATGTTTAGCAACCTCTGAGCCTGAGAGGCACAGAGGGCTAAAAATCTACGTATGAGAACTGGAGGGCACGAACCACCAGGGGCCGTGACACGGAGGCACTCCACGCTCCCTGTTGGGACACTTAGGGCTCAGGTGAGGGCACCTTCAGAGGAAAAGGGGTGCCCGAGGAGGACGAATCCTTGGAGAACTGAGTCCAGCCTCGGCTCAGACCAGTCTCCAGACAGACGAGGGTGAGAAGCCCAGGAAGCTCCCGCCCTGCTCAAGAGTGGATGATCCGCGGAGTCCCTATAGTTCTGTAAACACATGCAAGTACTGTGCTCCACAAACATGCACTAGTCATTCGCAGAGACAGCACCAGCGCCGGAAAACAACGGGAAAAACAGTCAACAGAAACAGACCCATGGGTGGGCCAGGCACTAGCCCCTGCTGTTGCTAAGTCACTTCAGTCGTGTCCGACTCTGTGCGACCCCTCGAAAGAATTAGTATCTTCCAGGAAATAAAGAAAAAACTAGAAAAAAACAACTGAAAAGACAGGAGAATTTTGCCAGATAATTGAAATGCACCAAAAAAAAAAAAAAAAGGAGTCAACTGTGAACTCCAGACCTGAAAATGCAGTATATCTAATTAAGAACCTACAAGGCGAACTTCGAATCAATGGAGAAAGAGATTGGAATACAGGTCAAAAAATGACAGCAGAGATAAGAAAGAATGGCACACTCGAGAAGGAGGTCTGTAACTCGTGCAAAGCTCTGACACTTGTGTGATCAGGACAGAAAAGGGGCAGAAGTGTCATTTAACATGAAGCCTGAACTGATGAAACACGCAGACCCAAAGACTCAAAGCGTTGCATGAATCACAACCAAAATACATACAGGGAAAGTGACATCTAGGCCCACAAACGCTCAAAACTAGGGAAAAGAGGAAGTTTCCAGAGTAGCCATGGCGAGTGGCCATTATCTACGACGGCACTGGCAGAGGTCTTTTCAAAATTAACACTTAAGGAAAACAACGGCCAGGGCAGAGCCCACACCTAACAGAGGTTTCCTCGAGGAACGAGACAGAATCACACTGTGCTCAGAAAACTAGAGCAGAGGGTCTACCTCTCTGCCTGAAATAAAATAGGGCCTGAAATAAAAATGAGTGAAATCGCATGAAATTAGAAAGGGACTCCTTTTAGCAAAAGGAGAATTCTGTCACAAGAAACCCCGAGGCTCAGGCAAGAATGAAACAGGAGCAAATGGGAAATAAACGAGCAAGGGATAAAGAGCCCGCAAATGCATGGGTGGGAAACTTCCAAATGTGTCACCAGGGCTGGGAGACAACAGGAGGAAGCTGACTCGGTGACATAAAAAATGAACACAATTGAAAAAAAGACTCAAGGGACTTCTCCGGTGTCCACTGGTTAAGACTCCACACCTCCAATGCAGGGGCACAGGTTCCATTCCAAGTCTGGGAACTAAGGTTCCACACGCCACACGGAGCGGCTCTCCTCAATTTTTTTTTAAAAAAGTTTAAAAACATTTTAAAAATAAAGCAAACAAAACATAGCCTAATTTTCTAGGCTTAAAGAAAAAGACAAGGAAAGCCAAAGGAAAATATTAACCTGAAAAAAAATCTATAACCTTTGATTGGTAAGAAGCATAATACTCGTTACATGATTATAAACCTAACAAAGAGGCTTAAACTCAAACCCCAAAACAGGCGCAGCTCGGTGGGGAAGCTCCACACCAAGGAGTCAGTGGGTGCCAAATGGGTGGTAAGAACCATTCAAGGGGGAAGAAAAACGTCTGCACCGTGTGGTGGGAGGGGCTGATGCGGGATGAGGGTGGGGTGTGTGTTTGGCGGAACAGGACGTTGACAGCCGGGAACGTGATCCCCACACCGCTGCCTGCCTGGACCCTCAGCTTTCACTCGTACTCCCGAGCACCGGCATCCTTTGTGTGAACTCCAACGAGCTCAGTCAGCAGCCCCTCTTCCAGCCTTTGACATCCAGCCTTGAGAAGCCAGCTCGTCCATCACCACCCAGTGATGGGTGCAGGAAGCCCTGCCTGCGCCCGGTGGGGCGGGAGGCGTGAAGCTGGCTGACTACCCACGTGCTGCTGCGAAACAGTGGTTTTCAGATGTGCAAGGGTCAGGGTCCCTCCCACTTTCCCTCTGGGGAAAGGGCCTGGCCGAGGGGCTCAGGTTCTCGGCTGAAGCCTTTTCCATCTATCACGTGCCTTCTGTGGGCAGCCACGCCAGGAAGTTTCATCCAAGCAGATGTCACCATAGACGGCTCATGATTCTCAAAGGCCACCTCGAGATTCCGGTCTGAGAATGCTGCATCAGCCTCTCTCCCACGTTCTCTCTCTCCTTCCTTGAGCATTTCCCCACCCCATGCACACAGGCAGGCTGCAGTCTTCTTGGAAAAATGGCACTTCTCCCAAGGACTGGCTTCTGTCTACCCCCCAACTCAACGCTCTGGGGACACGGTGTTCTCTACAGAGTTGCCGATCTCTAGCCATTGCCCACGCCGAGTGCTACAAGGTCAACCGAACCCTCCGTCCCACCGCCATTCAGTCCCCAAGGAGGGCACAGTCTTGGCAACTGGAATTTTACAACCTCGCCCACTCCAGGCTGTTCTCCTAGGCTTCCCTGCACCAGTGGGTAAGGAAGCCAGCAAAGCCAGCTACGAGATGATGGTCCACAGCCCAGAGGGAAGGCATGCGGTGCTTCACGGCGGGGCCACTATTTACACCTGCGTGAATCAACATCCTCAAGCTGTCTCTGCAGGTTCAAGAAAGCAGTGGTTAAGCAGATGCTCCATTTCACCGAGGACGTTCTGGAATAAACATTTCTAGGGGATCCTGCTGTGCTGAGTCCAACCTAAGATCATGCATGTCACTGAAGGCCGCCCACCGACGTAAAGAACATCCTAACGCTTGCACGTGAGGCGCCGCAGAACTCTCCAGGCCGCTTACGAGGAGAGAGCCTGTTCACGGAACGTGTCCTTTCATCTTGTGCTGTATCTGTGCCCAGTCGCTGCACCCACAGTCCACACGGAGCAGAAATCTTGACATAGCCCTGTGTGAAAGCCAGACCTGGTAGAGAAAACATCTGAGGCAGACCCTGCTCAGGCTCACGCGCCTATGCTAGGGTTCAAAAATAAAAGCAGCCTACACCACATGCCCTGCAGGTCGAACCTGGTGGGAAGAGAGGCTGGGTTCCCAACGGGTGAGCAGACCAGGCATGACGTCACCATGAACCTGGGGGAGCTGGGCTTCCCTGCTTGTCCGGCCACGCGGGCCAGACCCAGATTCTTACCGGGCTGTGGGCACACATGGCCCCTTGTCACACACTCTCGGTAGCTATGTCCCATGAAGTCACTGTGAACACAAACTGAGACACCCTTGAATCAGGGCCCCGTGCAGAGATAAAGGCTGGGTTCCTGCAGGCTCACGGTCACATTTTCATCAACTGATAATGACACAGCCTAGCTTTATGTGTGTTTCTGTTAAAAAGCCTCTGTGTTTAACACACACTGTTGAGTCAGTAACACTGAGCTCACAGCGAGTAGCACCAGCTCATGCCTGGATGAAGCTTGTCTAACGCACATGTTGAGCTTTCTGCATAAGGCACACGGCAGGCTTCATGCACTGCGGACACCAGAGAGCCCTTCAGCAGCACAGCTGGGGCGATCTTACGCAGCAGCATCACCAACAAAGGGCTTCCCTGGTGGCTCAGCTGGTAAAGAATCTGCCTGCAATGCAGGAGACCCCAGCCCTCAATTCCTAGGCTGGGAAGATCGCTGGAGAAGGGATAGGCTACCCACTCCAGTGTTCTGACCTGGAGAATTGCATGGACGATATAGCCCATGGGGTCACAAAGAGTCAGACACGACTGAGCGACTTTCACTTCACATCTCCAACAAAAAGGGCAGAAATGAGAAGAGCGCTGCGAGTTTTTTGTGGGGGTGAAACGCAAACTTTAGCAAGCAGGTGGTCTGCAAATACGGAATGGATGCACAGCAAGACAGGCGGCACAGAGGTCTGCAAGATCCCCTGGTCTGGCCCATCCTGACGAAAGGAGGCATCTCAGCCTTATTTCTCATCCATCACTAGTCTGTTCTGTCCCCTGGTTGGTTCCTCCCCACCCACTTACAACACTGAGAGGTAAAAACCCGTGACGGGAACCCTCTGCTCCATCGTGTGGTGGAGAGCCCCAGGTAAGTACACATCATATGTTTGTTAAAGCATCTCAATATGTTAGCTTCTTTGTTTAAAAAAAATAAGGGCTCACAAGGAGAAATAGACTCAGAAGAAACACACGGAGACAAAAGAGTCTTTGTATCTATTTTATAAACAGAAAACTTCCCGCGGTGTTAAAACGAGTAAGAATCTCTAAACACTGACTCTGAATCCTAGTTAAATATTCATGAGGATTCTGAACTCTATCTCAAGAAAAGATTTCACAATTAAATATTCCTGCTACGCCTTCCCTCTGCCTGTGTGTTCTGGGTCACGGCGCTGCCTGGCGTGAGGTGGGGGGGCTTGTCCCGTGGGACTGATGAGTCTGGGCCAAGGTAGGAGTGACGGGGAAAACGGGGGTGGGGGGGGCAGAGTGTGAGTCCCTGAAGGGAAGAGAGCCTGGCTGCAGGCCCCCGGGGAAGACTTCAGTGTCCCATCTCTGCAGGGGTTCAAGTGAGGGAGAAAGGCCCTTACTGATACGGTGATTGCCATCAAGACCCAGGGAGGTCCAGGTGGTGCTCAAGACATCTACACACCATGAATCACAAGTCCTGAGACTCAGGTGAATGAGGATGTTCCCACCAACGCCGTCCCCATCTCTGGAGACGGCTCAGAGTCCACAATTCCTTAGTCACTTAGGAGAGACCCTGAGAAGCCTGGCATCGTCCTCTCCAACCCTTGTGCTTCCAGTATATCTAGAAGAAAAGGTTTGTCTATCTGCAGGGAGAATAACTGAGGCCAGAGGCAGCTGGCCAAAGAGCCGGGACATCTAACTCAGCGAGGAACCAGCTCCCGGGCGGACCAGCCGCGGGTGAAGGGCTCCTGCTGGGGCAGGCCCAAGGTGTGCTCGCGAGATGGGAAGCCTGTGGTTGCCATGGCAACCTCACCTTCAGAAAGGGCTGTCCTAGAGAGCGATGCTGCAGGGGTCTCCACCTGCTTTGATCTGGAACATGAGGTGGGACCTAAGAGCCTCGAGATGGAGAGAAATCTCACGGCAGAAGGTAAAGGTGGTTTCTTTCAAAGCCAATCCCTGGGAGGAGCTGAGACAGGGTGAGGCACCCCCGTGGTGCCCTTTCCTGGGGCAAGAACCAGCTCCTCCAAAGTCATCCATGGAGCAGAATTGGGAGCAAGGAAAGGGAACTTCAAAGGTTCCCATGCCGGCAGGGGGGATTCTGCCTGTGACCCCGAACCTGGATGGGCAGTGGGTCCCTCATCACCTACACCCAGCCTGTGCCAGAGATGGGAGTTAGAACACCCCACAGGATAGAGCGTGCAGGGTGACTCCACAGTGACTCCCAGTACCTCCTGGGTGGGTGGGGCCGGCGGAAGGGCGAGCAGACTGATTCTACGGGGACTCTGAGGGGAACACAGCCCTGGGAGAGGGCTGGGGGGCTTCCGGTGCAAAAAGAAATGGCATCAGGACTTCCCTGGGGGTCCAGAGGCTAAGACTCCAGGCTCCCAAAGCAGGGGCCCCAGGTTCAATCCCTAGCGGGAAGCTAGATCCCGCATGCTGCAAGTGAAGATCCCGCAGGCCGCAACCAAGACCCGGAGCAGCCAAATACATACATAAAAGCAAGCACTTTTGTAAAAGGAGCTAAAACTTATTTTTAAAAGAAATGGCATCCACAGGAGGAGCCCTGTGTCCAAGGGCTCATCATGTCTTTAATCTTCTCCAGTGTGACTTGACCCACAGTCACTGTTCGCTAGCTTGGAGCATAACGAGGAGGTAAGTTTTTACAGAGAAATCTGAGGGGTGCCCTGGCGCTGGCAGGACACCGGGTATGAATACGGCTCTGCCCTTGATGGGGCCACTTGACGTCCATGCTGGTTCTTCCCTGCCACAGGGGGACAGGGATGGGACCCGCCTCAAAGGGCCGTGTGAGGATTCAGTGACCAGGACAAGAGTTTCCTGTGGCAGCTGAGAAAGAGGCCCACAGATGCAGCGACTCAAAACAACACCTCTGATTATCTTCCAGTTCCGAAGCTCGGAAGTCCTAGAATCAAGGCATCATCAGGGCTGATTCCGGGAGAAAGCTCCAGGGGAAAATCAGTTTCCTCACTTTTCCAGCCTCCAGAGGCACCTGCATCCTTGGTTTCTGAGCCCCTCCCTCCAGCTACCGGTAACTTCCCTGGTGGCTCAGACGGTAAAGCGCCTGTGTACAATGCGGGAGACCTCGGTTCAATCCCTGGGTTGGGAAGATCCCCTGGAGAAGGAAATGGCAATCCACTCCAGTACTACTGCCTGGAAAATCCCACGGACAGAGGAGCCTGGTAGGCTACAGTCCATGGGGTCGCAAAGAGTTGGACAGGACTGGGCGACTTCACTTTCACTTTCCTCCAGCTACACGGCGGCAGCTCGGTGCTTTCAGATCCCTTTCCCCCTCTGGTCTGTGTTCCCACCATCACGTCACCGTCTCTCACTCTGACCCTCCTGCCTCCCTCTTCTCAGGCCCCTTCTGTTGACGCTGAGTCGGCCCAGTTCATCCCATCTCAAGATCCTGAACTTCAGCACCTCGGCTAGCGGCTGCTGCCATGTAAGGTCACATCACAGGGTCTGGGGATCAGGGTGCAGGCATCGCTGGGGGGATCATTATTTGGCCGACCACAGCATGTACAGCAGTCAGATCCGTATCTATTTATATACATATAAAATAGCCAGGTGGTCTTCCCTGGTGGCTCAGCAGTAAAGAATCTACCTGCCAAGACAGGAGACTTGGGTTCGATCCCTCGGTTGGGAAGATCCCCTGGAGGAGGAATTGGCAACCCACTCCAGTATTCTTGCCTGGAGAATCCCATGGAGAGAGGAGGTTGGCGGGCTACAGTCCATGGGGTCACAAAGAGTCAGACAGGACTGAGTGACTAAACAACACAAGCACAAAGCCGTCAGGCCAGCTACAGAAATGTGAGCTGCCCCTGCCCCAGGGACGACGGGGCGCCACACTGACGGGGCGCCACGCTGATGCAGCGCCACGCTGATGGGGCACCACGCTGACGGGGCGCCACGCTGACGGGGCGCCACACTGACGGGGCGCCACGCTGATGCGGCGCCACACTGACGGGGCGCCACGCTGATGCGGCGCCACGCTGACGGGGCGCCACGCTGATGGGGTGCCACGCTGACGGGGCGCCACGCTGACGGGGTTGGTGAGCGCGGCAGGGGATGTCTCCAGCTCTGCAGGCCAGAGGACCTCCATCGTGACCACTCCACTCGGCTGCCATGTGGCAAAAGCAGCCAGAGCTCACATGTACACGAGTGGGCACAGCTGTCAATAAAACTTTATTGGCAAAGAGAAGGCAGTGGGCCAGATGTGGTGGCAGCTGGGGTAGAGTTCTCTTGATTCCGGTTGTTCCACTTCTGCCTGGAGGAGGCTTGGGCATCTGCGTGCACTGCAGGTGACTAGCAGGGCACCCACCCCCCCAGAATGGAGGCATGTCCTGCCAGGCCCTTCTGATGCCGTCTCTGCTCCATCCCTCTGCCCAGAGAATGAACAATCTCCTTCAGTCTGGATCCTGGGAGAAGGCCAAACTGGGGTGAAGCCTTTAAGCAGCGTCCCCCGACGGCTGGGAGCCAATGAAAATGTGGGGATGTTTGTTACTGCACACAATCTAGTCTATGCTGTCTGATGCAAGTATCACGTGCTAGTCAGGATTATTCTGCTCACTGCTTTTATTTCATTCTGGCTCTTTCCATCACCCCATTTGGCCAGCACTGGATACAGAGGCTTAACCATTCCCAAGTAACTGGCAGGTCTGGGAAGAGGTACTGTCCATGGAGGCTGATCCAGGCAAACTAAAAGCATTCTGTAACAGCAAGAAGCAGAGACGCCACCAGCTGGTGAAAGGGCACACAGTCTATGGTCCTCCACACAGTGAAACACCGTCCTGTGGGTAGGACTGAAGCCCTGATACAGGCCGCCGCGCAGATCCACCCTGAGAGCATGCTGCCCATGAAGACGACGGACGGAGACTGCAGAACCGTCTACGCAACGTCCAGAAGAGGGGGAGCCACACAGACAGGGAGGCGGCTCCCGGCGGCCAGGGGTCGGGGTGGGGTCAGGGGAAGGACAAGGCAAGAGCTCCCTTCTCACGTGTGGAACGTGCTCTATCACGGCCCACAGTAAGGGCTGCAGGCCTCTGAACATACTGAAAACTGCTGAATTGTACACAGCGAACAGGTGACTTGTCCGGCACATGGATGGCATCTCAGTGAACCTGCTGACTTGGCCTCAGCAGTGGAGACGAGGGCAGGTGAAGTCAGGATTCTGCTCTGACTTCAAGGTGGCTTTAACCAGGGGTCAGCGCTTTCTGGGTCATCTTTAAGACCTCACCGACCCCTTTCAAAGTTAGAAGAGAAAGTATCCTGAGAAGCAGCTAAGTTAAAGGTCACTGCTGGGGACCTCCCTGGTGGTCCAGTGGCTGAGACTGCGCTCCCAATGCAGAGGGCCCAGGTTCGATCCCTGGTCGGGGAACTAGATCCCACATGCCCCGGCTAAGCGTTAGCAAGCCGCAACTCAAGACCTCGTGTGCTACAAACTGAAAAGCAGATCTGGCATGCCACAACTAAGATGCGGTGCAGTTAAATAAACGAATGAATGAATCTTTAAAAAGGTTATTGCTGGCCTGGGAGCTGGCGCTAACGTCGAACCACCTCCCGAGTCCCTGGCAGGCTGAAGCTGCTGCCTGTCTGGTGGGCAGGCCGCTCTGCACAGATACACGCTCTCAACTACGCTGATTATTTTTCCAAAGTGAAAATCGTCCTCCTAACAGTTTCAAAAGAGAATGAAAACATCATCCATTTTCAAGCTGGCAGAAACCCCGGTGATTAAAAATTACCATAACGAATATTATTATTTCAGAACACTCTGGAAGAGTCTCTATATGCAATATTTATTACCTGCTTCCATAAGGCCCCTCAAAACGTCTTAGAATTCCCATAATCTCTGTGACACCGTAGTTTCCATTGGAAATGGCTTTTTCCAGCTGAAATCATGATGTGCTTGGAAGAAAAGAGAACATTTTGGAGACATCTGGTTCTAGACAGAAGCGTTGGCTCTGCTTTGGAGACTGACTTCAGCCACAGAAGGAAAGTCCGTTTCAGGAAACAAAATCATTGTCTCTGACAGAAGCTACGGGAAATGTTAGTTTCCACGTGTACCAGTTTTTAACTTGGACCCCGGAACTCCTACACAAAGCGGGGTATCACCTTAGCCACCCAGGAGCAGGGTGAAGAAGGGATGGCGAACCCCATCAGCAGAAACCACCAGACTCTGATGCATCTCACGCCTCTGCTGCCCCAGCCAGGGGGTCCCGGGTGCAGAGCAGCCAGCCAGAGAGCAGAGCTCACCCGCGTCACCAGCCTCCTGCCAGTTTCCAGGAAGTCAGCTCCATCTTCACTCCTCCCGGCCGGGCTGCAGGGCCACCGAGCCCCAGGGTGTGGGCAGGCCACCGCTCACAGGTGTGGGGTCTCCTGTCAGTACAGAGGGAACCAGGCCCTCAGAGACCCCGCCGGGGCCCACCACCCAGGGTGGGCGTCTGCTAACCAGCCCCTGCTGAGGCTCTTGCCTCCTTTTGACGCTGCCCTGGCAGTTGGCATAGACTCACTTAGAGCACACCGCACACCACCTCTCCCCCGTCAGGATGGCTGATACAGACACGAAACAGAAAACCACCCGTGTCGGCAGGGATGGGGAGAAACGACCCTTGTGTGCCGTCGGTGGGCGGCGGTGGAAAGCAGGATGGAGGGTCCTCAGAAAGTCAAGCAGACGATCACCACGCGACCCCGCGACCCCACTCCCGGATATTTACCCAGAGAAGCGAAAGCAGGGACTTCAGGAACACCTGCACACCTGTGTTCACAGCAGTTTTACTCTTGGCTTCCAAGGGGTAGAAGCAAGCCACGTGTCCCCGATGGACGGCGGAGAAATGAAACCAGGCCCGTCTGTTCAGGGGTCACGGCTGCTGCTGGTCAGTCACGCCGCCTCTGCGACCCCACGGACCGCCGCACGCCAGGCTTCCCTGTCCTTCACCATCGTCTGGATTTTCTCAAACTCATGTCCATTGAGTCGTGATGCCATCCAACCATCTCATCCTCTGTCGTCCCCTTCTCCTCCTGCCCTCAATCTTTCCCAGCACTGGGGTCTTTTCCAGTGAGTCGGCTCTTCGCATCAGGTGGCCAAAGTAGTGGAGTTCAGCTTCAGCATCAGTCCTTCCAATGAATATTCAGGGTTGATTTCCTTTAGGATGGACTGGTTTGACCTCCATGCAGTCCAAGGGACACACAAGAGTCTTCTCCAGCACCACAGTTTAAAAGCATCGATTCTTCGGTGCCCAGCTTTCTTCATAGTCCAACTCTCACATCCATACATGACTACTGGAAACACCATAGCTTGGACTAGACGGACCTTTGTTGGCAAGGTAATGTGTCTGCTTTTCAATATGCTGCCTCGGTTTGTCATAGCTTTTCTTCCAAGGAGCAAGCGTCTTCTAATTTCATGGCTCCCATCACCATCGACAGTGATTTTGGAGCCCAAGAAACAATACTCAGCCTTACAAAGTAAGGACATTCTGACACACGGCGTGACATGGATGAACCACGGGGACATGATGCTAAGTTAAATAAGACACAAAAAGACAGATCCTGTAGGATTCCACTCACGTGAGGTCCCGGGGGGCATTCAATTCATAGACAGAGATGGTGGGAAGGTGGGTGCCTGGGGCTGGGGAGTGACTGGGTCACGGGGACAGAGTCTGCTTCTAAAGATGAAGAGGCTGAGAGCTGGATGATGGGGGTGGCTGCCCAGCAACGCTCGTGTGCCGAACGCCTCTGAACCGCGTGCTCAGAGACAGTGAAGGTAGTAATCTCTGCATTATGTATATTTTACCACAACTGAAAAGAATCTGAATTTCTAAACTCCCTTGAAAAGCGGAGCGATCTAGCAACACTGGGTGCGTTTTACCATAATTTTCAAGAAGCAGGCGTAACAAAGCAACAACAAAAACGCAGCACATGAAAACCAGGCGTTCACTCCCT
>SJYC01101399.1:0-39367 GCA_006408675.1 Madoqua kirkii
AAAACAAAAGGTGTCTTCATGACAGGGACCTCCAAACACACAGCCCCCATCGGCCGTCTTGCTTCTGAGCTGCGGCTCAGGCTTCAGAGGCTGGAGAACATGTTCCTGCCCAGGGAAGCGGGCTGAGCCCCAGACCCAGTGACTCGCAAACATCCCGCCCCCAGCAGCTTCCGCGGCCACTGTGACGACCGTGTTTCCTCAAAGGCAAGACCCCTCCGGCCGCACTATGCTCAGCACTTTATGTGCTCAACAACAGGACAGGGGCGAGGTCGGGAAGCACCGATGGGGCTGATTCAATGGGAGAAGGGGCCCCTTAGCGCGGAGGAGACCCAGCCCAGGACCCAGAAGGTAGCACGCACCCACGTTACCAAGGAGACGAGCTGCTCCGACCCACCAGAGGCCATCACGCTGACAACTGGACTTGCCCTCTAGACCCTTCCTGTCTTGAGCTGCCTGCATCTTGCCGGGACCAGGTCTATACACCAAAGTGAGGAAGCTGGAGTGTGGACCCATGTCAGCTGCCCTATTCCACTTACCCCGTGTTTACTAGTCCCATTTCACAGGTAGAGAAACGGAGTCCCACACCAGGTACTAGCCGTGATGACAGGGCTAGCGAGGGGCAACAGGAAGGATCCCAGCCAGGCCTATGGGCTCAGACCCTGCTGAGCTCTTCAGAATCCATCTTAGCAGGTCACTCCGGGTTGTGCCTAACTTCCCAGCACCCTAAAATCTAAAGCAACACCTAATTCCACTTCAGGCCTGAGCTCGTCTCCAAACCCGGGGTGCTAACTTATGTCTTATTCATTGGTTCAGTCAACAAGAACCCCTGCTCTGTGCTGGGCCCTGAGCCGAGTCCTAGGCTTTAATCGAGAGACGAATAAAGCACAGAATCTGCCCCAGAAGGCGACTTTCCAAGATGAGAAAACCAGCGGCCAGAAGGCAGCTTGACGATACTTTTATTTATTTTCCCTTTTAAGATTAATTTGTTTGTATTGAAGTATAGTTGATGTACAATGAAACAAAAGTTTAAGATACAGTACACACAGTGACTCACAATTTTAAAAGGTAGTTCATTTATAACTATCATAAAACGTCGGCTATATTTCCTTTGCTGTATAAGATATCCTTGTTTGTAAAACTTGTTTTATGTCATTTTTTATTTTAACTTTATTTGTGGGGAACATGGGCTTCCCAGGTGGCACCTGCCAACGCAGGAGACACAAGAGATGCAGGTTTGATCTCTGGGTCGGAAGATCCCCTGGAGGAGGGCATGGCAACCCACTCCAGTGTTCTTGCTGGGAAATCCCACGGACGGAGCAGCCTGGCGGGCTACAGTCCACGGGGTCACAAAGGGCCGGACAGGAGAGAAGCAGCTGAGCTCCCACGCGTGATGACATGTGCTGGCGAGAACGCCATTTTAATAGACATCATTTATCAACAGAAAAAACTAGTATCGTAGGCTTATGAAATAAACCTTTTGCTGACAAAACCTATAAATATGTGAGATTGTATTCTTCTCTAACATTTTTCTTTTTTTAATACTTGGGCATTTTCATTTCCCACAAAATTCCAAAGCACCTTTAAAACTGCAAGTTCTGAAAAGAGTTTCTTCTTTGTGATGCTAACAAGCATTTCAGTCTGGCCCTTCTATTGTGAACTGTCCCTGATAAAACACAGGTTTGGAGGTCTCCACCACAGACAGACGTGCAATAGGGTCCCCCCTCAACCCAGCGACACTGGGCAAAACCTCATCCTGGCACTCACTCCTGGGTCCCCAGGCCGAAGTCTCACACGAATCGAGATCAATTTGGCTTTATCGGTGTCACAGCTGGCTGAGTTTCCTCTCTTTCGAATAAACATCCTTCCATAAATGCCAGCTCTCTAGAGCGGACTCCCAAAACGTGAAAAACTATCAGGGGAAGAATCCTAGTGCGAAAACCAACCTGAGATTTTAAAAACATCTTTAAAACAATGGACAAAAGGAGAGAGCCCCGCCTCTGTCTGTCTTGGCCGTTTATCTGTTTTGAAGGGCAGTACTCTTGGTTTCTGATGACCACCTCGGCATGACCACAACCGTTCTCCACCGCAGGGGTGCTGGTGCTGGCTGGGGGAGCCCTGGGGGGGCGTGTGTCTTGTCTGCCTCCACCTCCCCGGGCCCAGCTGCTCACCCCCACCCCCGACAGCCCTCCCTAAATAAGGGGTCCAGAGATGAAGAGCAAGTGAAAATCCCTGAATAACCCAAATGGCAGGTAAATTACACCGGTGCCCACTGTCGGTTCCTGACATGAATTAGTCCACACTGCATTTCTTGGAGAAACCTCCATCCGTGTAGGAACTCTCTCTTTAACGTCCCTTTCTTCCCTCGGGATTTCTTGATCGGCGTGACTTTTCCCGAAACGTCGCTGCCAGCTGCAACTTTTAAACTGCTGGCGTCTACAGCATGAGACCGGTACTTCTGGCCGGCCTAAACCCCGCTTCTCCGCCTGGCGTTGGCACAGGACGTGCCGGCCCCGGACAAGCTAAGATGCTACGCAAAGGGACTCTGGGCTTTTAATAAAGCAATAGGATCAATATTGCTTACATCTGGAAGGAACGTTAAAAACAACAAACACCAGATGCCCAGATGCTTTCAAAACCGAGAGCGGGTGGAAAAAACCATCCCTTGAGGAGAGCCGGTGATGGAGCGCCCAGATATCTCACAAAAGTCCACATGGCCAAGCACCCCAAACCCCAGAGCGAACACAGAGAGCTCCTCCGAGACCTGTCACTAGGCTGCACCAAGGACCCAGCGTGGTGCCCCCGGGCCTGAACGAGACCCTCGGCAGAGGAGCCCCAGAGGGACGCAGGCGGCCGGGTCATCATCAGCCCCTGGGTGACTCTCTGACTCTGAGCCTCTGGAGGAGCCAGACACCCCCTGGAGAAGAGCTTCCTGTGGCCACAGGGGCTTGGGGCCGCCTTTGGGGGCGACAGGGGCCGACCTCCAGCCTTGTCTGTTTCCTCCTCTGTGCACCTGGCTTTTACCTCTCATCCCAGGCGACTGCACGCCCACCGAGCGCCCTCCGAGCCTGGCCCTGGGTGCGCCTTGCTGGACGGCCGTGGGAAAGACGCGTGAGCCGAGAGGCAGGTGGGCACGGGGAGCAGACACGGGACTCGGAGGAGGAACTCTGGGTCCACAGGCGCTGCCCTGTTCAACCCGGAGCTGCCTGCCCCTGACGATCACAGCCCATGGGTGGGCTCAGCCAGAGAGGGAGCTTTCGGGGGAATCCCAGGAAAACCTGGGGCAGGACGCTTGGCCTCTTCACCTGCGTGTGCGTGTGGGAGTGTGTGCACACGCTCTGTGTGTGTGTCCGTCTTACTCCTGACCCACACCATCTCTGGGCTGCCTTCCTCCACTCGGGGTGTCCCACCGACCCCTCCCGCTGCTCCCTGAGGGTCAGGGTTGCCAGGGGGTCTTTAGGACCCTGCCCTCGCCCCTCTCATCCCAGTTTCCTAGGGGACAAAATCCAACTGGCCCTGAGTCAGCCAATCGTCTGTGGACTGGGCGAGGCAACAGCTGTGTGTGTGTGTGTGTGTGTGTGAGGGGGTTGGGAGGAAGAGTGAGAACGGGGCCCCAGAAGAATCTCAGGAGGCGAATCACAGGGGGTGAGAGTCCCAGGCACGTCTGTGACCCCCGCGCCTGGAAGGGATGGCGAGACTGGGTGACATCAAGCAGGGAGGGGTGCTCAGACAGTAAAGGATCCGCCCGCAATGCGGAGACCTGGGTTCAGGCCCTGCGCTGGGAAGATCCCCGGGAGAAGGGAGCGGCTGCCCACTCCAGCATTCTGGCCTGGAGAAGCCCATGGACAGAGGAGCCTGGTGGGCTCCAGTCCAGGGGGTCGTAAAGAGTCGGACACAACCGAGCGACTAAACCAGGAACACGGAAGGCAGGCAGCCTTCGTGAATGTCATCGATCGAGCTAACGCTCTGGGATCCTATCGGAACACAGGGCTCCCTCCCCATGAGGAAGGGCAGGTCCCTCAAAACAGACACTCGCGTTCACTCTGTTGGGAGCGGTGGTCAGCGTATCACACGGCTTAAAGGGCAGAGGCCACCAGAGGGCCTGTAAAAGCCCAGGTAAGTCAGCTGGGTCCACTGACACTCAGCCAGCCGACAGACACCTGCTGGCCACCCGGGGAGGGTCAGCGAGGACCCACAGGGACGAGACGAGGTTCTGCCCGTGCGGGAGGCAGACGGAGACCCCAGGGCAGCTACGATGCAGGTGAGGAGGACCCTGGGGGCGCCACACCCCACTTCAGGGAAGGGCTGGAGCCTCCCTGGGGGAAACGTGGGCACATGAGCCTGGGGGGCGGTGTGGGCAGTGAGGGACGGAGGAGAGCTCGAGGCAGCAGGGACAGCAGCTTCAAAGTCCCAGAGGTCAGGGTCACCAGGGAGGAAAGGGCAGGTGAAGGACCCGGTCCACGAGCCTCTGGAGAGGCCGGCACTGGGTGGGGAGAGGGCAGGGTGGAAGGAGGCAGAGGCCCAAGCAGGGCAGAGGCTGGAGGAGGGGGTCGAGGGGGAGGCTGGTGGAACCCGGGAGTCACGCTCAGGCTCAGGGCTGCGGGTCCAAGAGCCTGGACAGAAGGAGGGAGGGCTCAGGAGGGGTCTCCAGGGGCGGCAGGCACTCTGAGGGTCCCGGGGTGGGCTTCTGTGTCCTAAACGCGACCAAGGCCCCAGGCGGCTCCTCGATGCTTCCCATCCCTGGCCACAGGCTTCCACGGAAATGCCTCAGGGGCACTGCGCTGCCTGCTCACCTCGGGGCCTCCTCCTTGGCACCGGGGCTCCAGCCACGCCTCAAGGCCTCTGCCTGTCGGCCACTCTGGCCTCCCTGCTGCACCCGGACCTACAGAACCACTCTGTTCCCATCCACTCCAGGTCCACGAAGACACTTCCAAGCCGGGGTCCCTCTGCCCTCCTCTACCTGGAAACCCTCTACTCCACCTGGTACTTTGTCCCTCTCCTATGGACAGAATAACACCCCCCCCCACCCCACCCCCAGATACCAGGAGGTCAGAATTCCTGGGACCTGTGTGACCTCACACAGCAAAATGGGGGTCTGCAGGTATGTGACCTCACATGGCAAAATGGGGGTCTGCGGGTGTGTCAAAGTTGCGGATGCTGAGACGCCGACATAGGATGACCCGAATGGGCCCTGAGGTCATCGCAGCTGTCCTTCTAAGACAGAGGCAGACGGGGATTTGAGTGCAGACGAGCGGAAGGCAGAGGCCGAGGGATGCGGCCACAAGCCTGGGAATACCTGGAGAGCTCAGGAGCTGGAAGAGGCAGGAAGGGCCCACCCCGGAGCTCTGGGAGGGAGTGTGGCCGAGCTAACGCCTTGATTTCAAAGACGCCCTGTGTTGTTCCTACCCGCCCGGCGGGTGGCAAGCCCAGGAGCCCCCGTCCCTCCCACTCCTGCTTTCCTCCTTCCTCTCTGACTAGCCCCAAAAGAAGCAACTCGACTGTGTACACACACTAACTTTCTCCCCCAAACGGAAAGCTCAGATGCCCGCCCTAAGCCATTCTCAGAGGAGGTGAAGGCTGGCTCTTTGGGGTGCAAAGATACCTTCCTCTTTTCATGCATGAAGTGCAGCGATAGGAACAGCACCCGAGAAGATTCACAGAACACCCGCGGTGTAGACGTCATGGGGAGGGGGAGGGGGAGCGGCGATCAGGACAGAAAGGGGAGAAACACCGGCTCAGAAGAACAAGGGCAAGCGGGGGTCCCAGCGCCCCTCGCTCGTGAGCCCGCCTGCAGGTGCGCCCACGGAACAACAGTCACGGTGAGGCTGCGTCCATTCTGGGGGGAAGCCAAGATTTTTCTCAATTATTTATTCACTGACCGTGCTGCTCAGCTTGTAAGACCTTAGTTCCCGAACACTGGGTTGAATCTGGGTCTCTGGAAGTGGACGCACAGAACCGTAACCACTGGACTGACATGGAATTCCCATCTTTCTTGTGTTTGTTTTTTTCTTTCAGATTTTTATTTATTTACTTGTCTGTGCCATGATGGCGTGTGGGATCTTAGCTCCCCCACCAGGGATCGAATCCACGCCCCCTGCAGAGGAAGTGCAGAGCCTTAACCACTGGAAATCCGAGGCCAAGGTTAACAGGGAGTCATCAGGGGGTCATCGGCTTTTGAACTGTGGTGCTGGAGAAGACTCCTGAGAGGCCCTTGGACAGCAAGGAGATCAAACCAGTCCATCCTAAAGATCAGTCCTGAATATTCATTGGAAAGACTGATGCTGAAGCTGAAACTCTAATACTTCGGCCACCTGATGCGAAGAGCCGACTCATTTGAAAAGACCCTGATGTTTCGAAAGATTGAAGGCAGGAGGAGAAGGGGACGACAGAGTTTGAGATGGTTGGATGGCATCACCGACTCAATGGACATGAGTTTGGGTAGACTCTGGGAGTTGGTGATGGACAGGGAGGCCTGGCGTGTTGCAGTCCATGAGGTCGCAAAGAGTTGGACACGACTGAGTGATTGAACTGAATAGCAGCTTGAATCCCAATAGACAGATGGGGTGATTAGAGGTGAGATGTAAATGGGGAGACTGAGAGCCCCAAATGTCACTTCTGCCTTTACTAGCCGATCTGTAAAACCGGTTCTCGGTATTTAAACCCGCAGGGTATCCGAGGACGACACTCCCCCACTAAAAGCTCCCGTGTGGCCCGCAGCGGACACTCGGTAAACACCAGCCTCTCCATCCTCCTCCCTCTCTCTAGAAAGCTGCCGGGCACTTCTGACGGACTGCGTGGTCTTCTGGCCTGACACACAGGTGTGTGCACATCTGCTCCCAGAATTATGTCTGCAGAGAGTTAGCAGGGCGCTGTTCAAACACTGGGAGACTCCGGTAGCGGAAGTATCACAGCAAACTGAGAAAACGCCTTCAGCCTTGGCCCCAAACTTCTCCCCCTCTCGCTGTTTGGGTTTAAGGACTGTGCCTCCCCACACAAATCCCTGAGCTGAGGATCTGAGCCGCAGCGGGGCGTGTTTGGGGGTGGGGCTTCGGGAGGGACCGAGGGCTGGAGGGGACCCGATGGGGTCAGTGCCCCTCTAAGAGGGGACCCGGGGGCCCTCTGCAGGGCACGGCGAGAAGGCGGCATCTGAACGCCGGGAAGACAGACGCCCGGGGGCGGGCATCTTGGTCTCCGACGTGCAGCCTCCAGAGCCCACAGAGGCAAATGTGGTTCTTTAAGCCGCCCTGTCTGTGATCCTGTTACGGCAGCTGAGGTGACTGATATGGGGTTGTTCCTACTTCGAACTGATGAACGATCCAAGGACTGACTTTCAGGACAGATATTTCTTTAGGACAGAAATAGTAAACACCAATTACGAGCACCCTGGCTCCCCAACCCACACTCCTTGACCGAGCTGTCCCAAAACAACACTGCCACTTAGTGGCCAGTGTGAGGAATTACAAGGACTACACCACAGGGGCTTCCTGAAATGAATGGGAGTAAAAAAGGCGGCTTAAAATTAAATATTAACAAAAGCAAGATCTTGGCATCTGGTCCCATCGCTTCACGGCTAACGGAAGGGGGGAAGGTGAAAGCGGGGACAGATCTCCTCTTCTTGGCTCTAAAATCACTGCGGACGGTGACTGAGCCCTGAGGTTAGCAGACAATTGCCTCCTGGCAGGAAAGCTCTGACAAACCTGGACAGCGTGTCAAAAAGCAAAGACATCCCTTTGCCAACAAAGACCGACACAGTCAGGGCTATTTTCTTTCCCGCGGTCACGTCCGAATGTGAGAGCTGGACCAAAAAGAAGGCTGAGTGCTGAAGAACTGATGCTTTTTAATTATGGTGCTGGAGAAGACTCTCAAAAGTCCCTTGGACAGCAAGGAGACTGAGCCAGTCGATCTTAAAGGACATCAACACAGAATATTCACTGGAAGGACTGAGGCTGAAGCTCCAATACTTTGGCCACCTGATGCAAACAGCTGACTCATTAGAAAAGACTCTGATGCTGGGAAAGGTTGAAGGCAGCAGAAGAGGGTGATAGGATGAGACGGTTGGATGACCTCACGGACGCAAGGACATGAACTTGGGCAAACTCCAGGAGACAGTGAGGACAGAGAAGCCTGGGTGCTGCAGTCCTTGGGGTCGTGAAGAGTCTGATACGACTTGGCCACTGAATAACAACAACAAAGACGAATCACAGCTCATTTCCTCTCCCGTTAGGTTGTTCCTGGTGTGGCGCTGGGCATTCGGACTTGAAAGATCGAAGAGACGGGCTTTACAGTGTAGCTGGGGGTCTGATGCCCAAACCGTCCACGCTGATACAACATGTGACAGGTGTGTATCAGGTAACACCGGATCCAAAAGGAAAGCATGCCAGGGGGGCTGCCCAAGGCTGCAGGGAGACGGCTGGCAGACGAAGCGCTCTGGTTCTGAAGGGTGAATGGGAGGTCACTGGGCAGAGGGGAGCTCATGGGAAGGGGGAAGGGGGAGGGGGAAAGACGGTCTTTAAAAAATGAAATCAGTGTTTCGCTGTTATCGATGCCACACAGCTAGATGGGAGGTCTGAAAAGTCAGACCCTTCTGCACGGCTGCTCACACCCCCACCACCTGCGCTCCAGCCGCGCCCACCACGGGCGCACCCCTGCCTCCTCCACACCCACACCTGCTTGCGTCCTCGCTCCTCTGCCTCCTAGTTCTCTCTCTCGCTCTTTTTTTTTTTTTGGCAGCGCCTCATGGCATGTGGGATCTTAGTTCCTCAGCTATGGATGGAACCTGCGCCCCCGCAGTGGACCCCTGGAGTCTTAACCCCTGGACCCCCTGCTTCTGACCAGCACACTCCTGGCATCTGCCATGATTTCCTTCCATTTAAATATTAGTTCTCGACGTCCTGCCAGGAAAGCCAGGGCTCAGCTCCTCCATCACACAACCCAACCCAGGTGGGTCCCAGCTTTGCCTAATCATCACGCTGTGTTTACATTAGGATGGCTAAGTCTATCTTCCCCACAGTCGGGAACGCTAGCCAACTATGGGTCTCTCTCCCTCGAGTGGGTCACAGCGACATGTAAAAATCTGCTTTTCTATTGACCTGTAGTCGATGGGTCACCAGGTTCTGGCAACAGCCTCCTCTCCAAGTGCAAACACTTCAGCCTCTCTCTGCCACCTTCATTTCTGCGCCCTGCAGAATGACATTCACGGTCTGTGAGCTTCCAGGACGTCGCAGAAATGCCTGACCCCTGGACCTCTACACAGAGATTGCTTTTTCTCCTTCTTGAAACTTAGGAACCATAGTTTTATTTTTCTCCCCAAAGTTCTGAGCGCTCATGAGCCCTGTCCTTGCCATTGACAACTGCTCGCATTTGACATGTAAACGCAGGGCCTTTCCAGTGGGGGATCGCCTTTCCTCCTGTCTGGAGGCATTGTCTTGAACGATGTCTTTGTTGACTTCTTCTGCCGTCGCAGAGATTCCATTACTCAGGTGTCAGACCTGCTCACGACTCCTCGATTACCTGACTCCCCAGCCTTCTTCCACCTCCTCAGCGACTCTGGGCTCACGGCTTTCCTGCCACCATGACCCTTCATGGGCCCCCTGAACCCGCACTTCACGATGCCCGGCCTCTCTTATCACACGGTGGGTATGGGGTGTGTGTTCTGAAGTCCCCTCCCCTCTCTAAATTCCTCAGTTTCTGTCCAGCGTCTTTATTTGTGCCTCTGGCGTCCGCCTTTCCTGATGGCGGTTTTCCCTGAATGACTGGTGATGCTCAGCTGTCTGCTCCCATGTTCAGCTTGAAGCGTCTGCACACAGGATGGAAACTCTGGATGCGGTGAGCTGGTCCTACGGTGGGACGACACGCCCCAGGGGGGCCTCCTGGGGGATGAAACACAGGGTGCTTGGGGGAGGATTTCTATTCAGAGGTGACAGCAGGTGCAAAGGCCCCAGGGCAAGCATGTGTCCGGCTGCCTAGGAGCCCCGGGAGGCTGGGTGTCTGGGGCAGAGGGAGGGGCCGGGAGCTGTGCCCAGCGAGCAACCTGCTTCCCTGGTGGCACGAGCGGCAAAGAAGCCACCTGCCAGTGGAGGTGGATGTAGGAGACGCAGGTTCGATCCGTGGGTTGGGAAGATTCCCCCAGAGGAGGGCATGGCAACCCACTCCAGTATTCTTGCCTGGAGAATTTCCCAGGCAGAGGAGCCTGGTGGGATACAGCCCCTAGGATCACAGAGAGTCAGACCTGACTGAAGCAACTTAGCACACACCAGCTCAGCAAGGACCCCATGAGCCTGGGCCCACAGGCCTAGCGGGTTCAACCGAAACACCGCTCCCAGCCTCACCTGCATCTCTAACCCTCGGGGGCTCCAGGGTGCTGACCTGAGGTCTGGCTAGCTCCCAGCTCTGCCCACTGGTGGCAGGCAGGGCGGCTTCCCCAATGCTCTTCACCTCTTTTCTCTCCCCTTCCTGGAGCTGAGGACCAGTGACCGCCTCTCCTTTATTCTCACATAATAGGGCCAGGCACCCACATGCATCCTGACCTTCACACACACCCAGGGCTTCCTGGAGTCCTCAGTCCCCAGGTTTGATGACTCTGACCTCAAGCCAACTCCTTCCCAGCCTTGGGCTCCATTCATCACCTCTCCTTCACTGTTGCAAATCAATCAGTTAATTAGGAGAATCTCCCTGTCCTGACCTCAAGCTGGATCAGTTCATGGGGCGCCCCTTACTCATGCCACGTAAGGGGCAAACGTCAGCCCTGCTTTTCATACGGATCACGTGTGTGCGCGCATGTCAGCTGCTCGGCCGTTCCCAACTCTGCTATCCCATGGACGATAGCCTGCCAGGCTCCTCTGTCCCTGGGATTCTCCAAGCAAGAATGCTGGAGCGGGTTGCCATTTCCTCCTCCAGAGGGGATCTCCCTGACCCAGGGATCAAACCTGGGCCTCCTGCACTGCAGGCAGACTTTTTACCAGCTGAGCCACTGGGATCACGATGGGCTGTGGGACGGGACGGGCTGACATCTGTTTGTTTCCTTCCGTCCTATGGGACCTGTGCGTCTCGCTCAGTAAAACCCAGAGTCCTCGCCCAGTCGTGGGGGCCCTCCCTGCTCTCCACTCACCCACCACCCCAGCTGGCTGATCCGCTCTGCCCCTCACACTGGCCAGGCCTGTGCTGATGCCAGGGCCTTTGGGTGCGCCTGTTCTTGCCCGTGATCGCCGGCAGGCGTCTGCAAGGCCCACTGCCTCCTCCCTCCTTCGATCCTGGCCTCCACTCAAACTCAGAGGTCCTGCAAGGCTCCCTCACTAAAGACACTGGCTCCCGCAGCTCCACCCCCTCTCTCTACCCGCTCACTCATCCCGCCTCCTCTCTCCTCAAGTAGTTTAGCAACCCTGACGCAGGATGCACATATCCGTCTAACTGTTAATCATTAGTCTGACGGACGCGCACTCCATTTCCCAGGCAGAGGAGCCTGGTGGGATACAGCCCCTAGGATCACAGAGAGTCAGACCTGACTGAAGCAACTTAGCACACACCAGCTCAGCAAGGACCCCATGAGCCTGGGCCCACAGGCCTAGCGGGTTCAACCGAAACACCGCTCCCAGCCTCACCTGCATCTCTAACCCTCGGGGGCTCCAGGGTGCTGACCTGAGGTCTGGCTAGCTCCCAGCTCTGCCCACTGGTGGCAGGCAGGGCGGCTTCCCCAATGCTCTTCACCTCTTTTCTCTCCCCTTCCTGGAGCTGAGGACCAGTGACCGCCTCTCCTTTATTCTCACATAATAGGGCCAGGCACCCACATGCATCCTGACCTTCACACACACCCAGGGCTTCCTGGAGTCCTCAGTCCCCAGGTTTGATGACTCTGACCTCAAGCCAACTCCTTCCCAGCCTTGGGCTCCATTCATCACCTCTCCTTCACTGTTGCAAATCAATCAGTTAATTAGGAGAATCTCCCTGTCCTGACCTCAAGCTGGATCAGTTCATGGGGCGCCCCTTACTCATGCCACGTAAGGGGCAAACGTCAGCCCTGCTTTTCATACGGATCACGTGTGTGCGCGCATGTCAGCTGCTCGGCCGTTCCCAACTCTGCTATCCCATGGACGATAGCCTGCCAGGCTCCTCTGTCCCTGGGATTCTCCAAGCAAGAATGCTGGAGCGGGTTGCCATTTCCTCCTCCAGAGGGGATCTCCCTGACCCAGGGATCAAACCTGGGCCTCCTGCACTGCAGGCAGACTTTTTACCAGCTGAGCCACTGGGATCACGATGGGCTGTGGGACGGGACGGGCTGACATCTGTTTGTTTCCTTCCGTCCTATGGGACCTGTGCGTCTCGCTCAGTAAAACCCAGAGTCCTCGCCCAGTCGTGGGGGCCCTCCCTGCTCTCCACTCACCCACCACCCCAGCTGGCTGATCCGCTCTGCCCTCACACTGGCCAGGCCTGTGCTGATGCCAGGGCCTTTGGGTGCGCCTGTTCTTGCCCGTGATCGCCGGCAGGCGTCTGCAAGGCCCACTGCCTCCTCCCTCCTTCGATCCTGGCCTCCACTCAAACTCAGAGGTCCTGCAAGGCTCCCTCACTAAAGACACTGGCTCCCGCAGCTCCACCCCCTCTCTCTACCCGCTCACTCATCCCGCCTCCTCTCTCCTCAAGTAGTTTAGCAACCCTGACGCAGGATGCACATATCCGTCTAACTGTTAATCATTAGTCTGACGGACGCGCACTCCATGAGAGCAGGGGCGTCCTTGTTCACTGATGTGTCTCCGGGCACCGAGACAAGAGCGTGGCTCTTCCCGGGAACTCACTGTGTGCTCTCTGGAATAATGAACTTGAAACCTGATCCTTCTCCATCACAGATAAACATGGTCCATCAGCCCCAAACTTGGGTCTCCCGGGTTTCTGCACCCTGATCCAGAGACATGACTTCCTCTTCCCTGTTTCTATGGGAACTCAGAGTCTGAATCCCAAATAAGAAGAACTTTTAAAAGAAACGACTTAAAAATGAATGGCTTTCCTGACCGCACGCCCTAAGCAGGGATCCGGGGAAGGGCTCAGGAGGATCAGCCAGGCCGAGAAGCAGAAGAAGCGGGCGGGGGCGGGCAGTCAGGAGCGGCGGGGACGGCCTGGGGGGCAACTGCGGAGCTTCCCAAAGAGGCAGCGCCCTCCACGCCATCCAAATGCCAGCACACACGACAACTGCCTGGCGTGCCCGCTTCTCCCAATTATTCGAGGGTAGCTGGAAATTGGAATTTTATACAAAATTGCAGGATATTTAAACATTGGCAAAGAATCTAGGTTTTAAAAACTCTGGGCAGGCAGTCTGCACTTCCAATGTAGGAGGCATGAGTCCGATCCTTGGTCTGGGAACTAAGACCCCACGTGCCATGTGACCTGGCCAAAACAAAACAGAAAACTTAGAAAAAGACCCCAAACCATGGGCAGGCCACGTCTAAGTCTCTGGGTTGAGATCCAGCCCCCGGAGTGCAGACTGTGGCTTACTCCACCAGGAGCCGGCGACCTAGCCCTGTGGAAGGTCAGCAGATCACCAGCCGTGAGGTGGGCACCCACGATGCCGGCTCCTACCCCACCGAGCTGCTTGTAAACACCCCAGAGACACACAGCCAACGGAGAGAAGAGAGGCCGGTAGGAACGGAAAACAGTTTCCTGATGTCACTCGTGGAAAGGGCTCAGACGAGACGTGGCACTTCATCACTCATCCTGAGAGGGGTTAAATGCCGCTTCTCACGGAGCGCAGGTGGACGGGCTTCAAAGTGGAGAGGCTGGGAAGGCGGTCGTCTGCAAGCCCAGAAGAGGGCCCTCACCAGGAACCGGAGGGCCAGCACTTGACCTTGGCCTCCCCTGCCTCCGGCCCCGCGAGACACTAAGGCCTGCTGTCTGAGCCGCCCCGCCTGTGGGACCTGTCCCAGCGGCCCCGCAGACTGACACACCACGGGCAGCGCAAAGGCCATGATCACACGGCTATGGGGTCCGGCTCCCACACCGTGGCGTCCCCAGCGGCTCTCCTTGGTGGCAAGGAGCAGAGATGCGCCCGAGCTGGTGGCAGTCTTCACAGAGGGCAGAGGGGAAGCCACGGGAACCGAGGCGGGAGCCTAGCTCAGGGCCGGGTGGCAGGGCACCAGGCTGAGCGGTTCAGGGCGTGGGCAGTGGGAACCGGTGAGCTGGCCGCTGGCCCGCCACCCCCAGGCTCTTGTGGGAGCCCCCGACAGAGGCTGGAGCGGAGGACCACACACCGCAGGCTCCGAGCCTCACCCCATTCTGGAAGCCACAGTCCAAAGTCAGGCTCATGGGGCCTGATCCGGGCTGTGGGCAGGGCTGGCTCCCTCCACAGGCTCCGGGCGAGGGGCCTCCCTGCCTTTTCCAGCTTCTGGGAGCTCTGGGGAGCCCAGGCGCTCTGGGCTCGTGGCTGCATGCCCCGTCTCTTCCTCGTCTTCATGGCGCCCCTTCCTCCTGCTCACCCCTGTAGAAGGACCCTAGAGATGACGCTGAGCCCTCCCAGATAATCCAGACTAACTGTGACTTCAAGATCCTTCGCCGCTTGGTAAGGTCCCTGCTGTAGGAGGTCACAGCCGCAGGTTCCGGAGGTCAGGACCCACCTCTCCTGAGGCCCTTATTTAGCCCAGCACAGGCCCCTTGCCCTGCAGCCCCCACCACGCGCCTCCCTCAGGGGCACCCCGTGCCCAGCACCGTCACGGTCATCCCACGCCCTGGGCCCAGGCTCCTGCCCCGTCCCCAGGAGAGCAGGGCCCGCTCCCCAGAGGCAGCCGCGTCTCAGCTCGGGTCTGACGTGTGTTTCCCTCACACCAGGGTCTTCGGGGGCCCCACTTGGCCCTGCTTTCCCATCTTATCACCTGCCATATGTGCCCTCCTCACCTGGGGGCGGCCATGCCCACGTGGGGCTGGTCCCTCCACTCTCACCACGATCCCTTCCCCTCCCCTGGCCCTCTGCCCACCAGACCCAGGGCATCTCCGAGGCTCAGGGGCATGGGTCCTGGTGAGCTGAAGGTCAAGCTGGAATTGCTCTTTGAGTCCAACCTGGGTGATGGGCAGGGGTCACGTGGGTGGTGATCCTTCCAAGCTGGGGACAGGGAGGAAGAGGACCTGTGACCACCTCCAAAGATGAAGGAGGAGCCACGGTAAGCCTGGGGGGGATGAGACTGTACACACGCCATCAGGGTTGAATTTATCGGCATGGCCGTGGACTCTGAACCCTCAACTAGAAAAGCTCTTCCAGAGGGCCTCTGTCTGTACATGTGTGTGTCTATGTGGTCCGTGTGTGTATGTGTGCATGTGTGTGTCCATGTGTACACACATGTTTCTGTGTGTCTGTGTGTGCATGTGTGCCTGTGTTTACATGTGTGTCTCAGTGTGCAGTGTGTGTCTATATCTATGTGTTCATGTCCATGTGTGTGCCCGTGTATGTCCATGTGTCTCTGTGCACATGTGTGTCTGTGTGTGCACGTGTATGCAGTGGTCCGTATCTATGTGTGCATGTCCATGTGTGTGTCCATGTGTCTCTGTGCACATGTGTGTCTGTGTGCACGTGTGTGCAGTGTGTCCGTATCTATGTGTGCATGTCTGTGTGTGCACAGGTGTGTCTATGTGCTGATGTGTGTCTCTGGGTGCCCGTGTGTGTTCATGTGTCTCTGCATATGTGTGTCTGTGTGTGCACATGTGTGCTGTGTATGTTTATATCTATGTGTGCATGTCCATGTGTGTGCTCGTGTATGTCCATGTGTCTGTGCACACATGTGTCTGTGTGTGCAGTGTGTCTGTATCTATGTGTGCATGTCCATGTATGTGCAGGTGTGTGTCTATGTGTCTGTGTGTGCACGTGTGTGCTATGTGCTTATATCTATGTGCGCGCCATGTGTGTTGTGTCTCTGTACACATATGTGTCTGTGTATGCACATGTGTGTGCAGTGTGTCCATACCTATGTGTGCATGTCCGTGTATGTGCAGGTGTGTGTCTATGTGTTAGTGTGTGCATGTGTCTGTGTGCTGTGTGTCTCTGTGTGCCCATGTGTATCCATGTGTGTGTGGTGTGTGCCTATGTGTTGGTCTGTGCATGTGTCCGTGTGCTGATGTGTGTCTGTGTGTGCCTGTGTGTGTTCATGTGTCTCTGTGCACACGTGTGTGTGTGCAGTCTCTGTATCTACATGTGCACGCCAGTGTGTGTCTGCGTGTCCCTGTGCCTTTGATGTAGGTTTACATTAACTCTGCACTGCCCCCATGTCACCTCATTCCATCTGTGGCGCAGAAGGCAGCCCCGCAGGAGAGGGGCTGGGGCCCCGCCGACGACCTGCACCAGGGAAGTGCAGGGCTGCGGGGGAGAACACCACCTTGACCTCGCACTGGAGTCCGTGTGGACTGCTGCAAGACCCCACACCGCCGCACAGTCCTACTGTTGAGTCACTAACAAGGAAAGAAGTCTGAACAGGCGCCCAGAGGAAACAGCATCCAAGTGCCTGCTGAGTGGATTTCATCAACTTCCCGAAAAAATACAGCACCTGGAACCCAGATGCCGCCCCCGAATGTCAGGCTGCCTTTGTCGCTGGGCCATCCCCCAGCCCAGTGGCTCCGAGCTCACGGAGAAGGACAGGAGACTCGGTCACTCGCAAGGGGTCACTGCCCTGCCCGACATCGAATGTGACCTGGGAGAATGTCCGTCATCTCTGGCTGTGTCCCGGGATGAGTGAGCCAAGCCGGAGCTGGAGGAGATGCTCATAGGTCTGAAGGATAAGAGCTGGGATCGGACAGTTCAGGGGGGACCAAGGTCATTCCCGTGAACCATGTGTCCCCCGAGAACCCACAGCACCACGGCCACGTCCTGGGCATCAGCGAGCACGTCGCAGAAGGAAGGGCTCGAGACGATGGACTTTACGGCCGCCTGCCAGCTCCACGCTCGGCTTGGTGATTTACTGCCCAAGACCCGAGGACGGGGACCCCCTCCATCCTGGCGCCGGCCTTTCTCGTCCAGTCATATCCCAAGTGACGGTGGAGGAAGGACTCGGGGGCCAAGGCCGTGAGCGACCCTCACCATGCCCTTCGAGCTGTGGACCCCGGCGTCCGCCCACCTCTCCATCCGGAGGGGACGATGGAGCCCTGTGTCACGAGTGACGTGTGTTAAAAGGCTGAGCGTCAGGCGGGGCCAAGAGCTCTGCTCCCTGCGCACGACCTTCACCGAAAAGACCCCAGCAGGGCCTTCTGTATCCCCCACCCAACTCCTGCCTCTGATCCTTTCTCACAGGCCCCTCCCTGGAGGACAGCAGGACGTCAGATGTCTGAAGTGATGCTCCCTGCCTTGCCTCCCCTCCTGTCTCCTCCTCTCTCTCTGCTTCTTGATATCTGAGAGCAGCTACAGAGGGCAGCCTGGGGACCATCACATCGGTGACACGTGGGTTGGGGGGAAGCTGCTTTTCGAAACACACAGGGGTGGAGGCCTGCCCTCCAGAACCACGGAGCCCCTGCGGAATGGGGCCGCCAGCGGGCAGGAAGGGTTCAACTCCATCCTCCTGGCACCAGCCAGGGCTCTCCAGAGAAAGACACACGGGATGTGTACACACACACACACACTGATTTATTTTAAGGAACTGACTCCTGAGATGCTGAGGCCTGGCAAGTGAGATCTGGGGTGGGCCAGTGTTGGGAACCCAGGCGGGGTCTCTGTATTACAGTCTGGAGGAGAATTCCTTCTTCTCTGGGAAACCCCAGCTTTTACTCCCAGGGCCTCCACCTGACGGGAGAGGCCCACCCACATCACGGAGGCTTCACCTCCTCAACTGAGCCAACTGAGTGCCAATCTGAACCTACAGTAACGTCACAGCGTGGGAGCCTAACCCAGCGGACACCCCGGCCGCCCCTCTCCCCACCTCCCCACTGGCTGCACGCTCTCTTCACTTGGACCTTCCACCTCCTCAGAATTCTTTGCATCCCATTTCCCTTTAGCTTCGGAACCAGGGCATGCTTGCTTCCTTGGACTGAGTGATCCAGAAAGCAAAGGAGTCCCTGTTGCTGTTCATTCCACGCCAGGATGGAAGAGCAGTCACGGGCCAGAGGACGTGTCTGCCTTCTCCCCAGACCAGAGCCTGGGATGGCACGCAATGGCCTGGAGGCCACGGCCACGGCCACTGACTGATTCAGGAAGCCTGGGCGTCCATCCCCAACTCCATGTCTCCCATAAACTGGGCGTAAAAATCCCACCTCGTTGGGTTGTCGAAGATTAAATGAAAATGTACAGAAGAGCATTTGTGAGCTTGGAGATTCTGTGCAACCGGGAAGTCATCATCACTATGATGGTCAACACACTAGACCACCGTCACCACCAGCACCACCACCAGCATCACCACCAGCATCACCACCATCACCACCAGCATCATCACCGTCACCACCAGCATCACCACCAGTACCACCAGCATCATCACCAGCATCATCACCATCACCACCAGCATCACCACCACCATCACCAGCATCACCATCATCACCAGCATCATCACCATCACCACCAGCATCACCACCATCACCAGCATCATCACCATCACCACCAGCATCACCACCATCACCACCAGCATCATCACCATCACCACCAGCATCACCACCATCACCAGCATCATCACCATCACCACCAGCATCACCACCACCATCAGCAGCAGCATCATCACCATCATCACCACCAGCATCATCACCATCACCACCAGCATCATCACCATCACCACCATCAGCAGCAGCAGCATCACCATCATCACCACCAGTATCATCACCATCACCACCAGCATCATCACCAGCATCATCATCATCACCACCAGCATCATCACCAAAACTATCACCATCACCATCACCATTAATGTTATGACTGAACCGTATCTCCCACTGTGATGAAACTGTAGACAGGGCCTCCAGGGAGGGAAGTAAGGCTAAATGAGGTCATAAGCGTGGGAAGCTAGTCAGATAAGATTGCTGTTCCTGCAGGAAGAGGAAGAAACACCAGGAGCCTCTCTCTCTCTCTCTCTCTCTCTCTCTCTCTGTCCTCACAGAACACTGAAGAAACACTAGCGGCCAGGTGCCTGTCTGTAAGCCAGGAAGAGAGCCCGCCCAGAAACTGCCTCTGCCAGCAGCTGACCTTGGACTTCTCGTCTCCAGACTGTGAGGAGTGATGCCCGCCACCTTGTTGTGGGGCCCAGGCTGGCTCAGCCACCACCGTCACAGTCACGGCCACTGCTGCTCAAGAAGCATCCCGTAACGTAGACGCTCCTTCTGCTCTTCCTCCTCTTCCTTCCAGCGCCACCTCTGTCTCACGACTCTCAAACCCGAGCAGATGCTGAGGTCTCTAGGGGCCCTACGAGGACTTAGGGCCCTAAGCCCTGCCCTCAAGCTTTGGATTCAGGGCACTAAAAGGGGAGCCCGGGAACCTGCATTTCTCTCAAGTTCCTGAGTCCTGCCGCTGTTGCTCCAGCCTTTGGAGTAAATCATCCAGCGAAGTTCGGCCAGATGAAGTCTGTCATATCCCACGGTTTGTTAGAAAAGCCCCTGCCCACAACAGCAGCTGAATACCATCAAGGCTTCCCAGGTGGACACACCTGAGCCCTGTTAAATGCTAAGGCAAGCTGACATTCCCCCTGAAATCAGCAGTGAGGGGTTCACTTCTCATCACCGGGAGGGGAAGGATGATGAATGTAACATGAATGCTGGGGACGTTTTTCAGGCAAGGCTCCAGAGGCTGAAGTAAGTCTCTCTGCACCATGAAAACACGAGGCGGTGGGGACATGCGAGGCGGGGAGGCCAGCTCACACCCGCACAGTCAGAGCCGTACTGGGTGTACCGAGCGCATCCCAGGCTTTGATTCTGCCCTGACCGCGAACAATGTCTGCAGGGCACAAGGCCCTATTATTCAGGCGTAATTGTCTTCCTGAACCAAATGGGGCTCTTGATTGATTATTGTTAGCAAAATCGAGACAGATGGCCTTGGGTGTGAGCTGGGGTGGATCTGTTGCGGGGCGGGTGGGGGATGTGTGTGCAGAAGGGTTCCTGCCAGGACTCCTGGAAGAAGGGGGCATCCCCTCAAGGTGGTCGCTGCCTGGGGGGACAGGACAGGAGTGGGGACTCACAGCAGGGGGGCGGTTTGCCAACAGTGACCTTCTGTCCTGGATGCCACACACAACTCACTCCCCTGGGGAGTCAGGTGGTGGTTACAAACCTCTGCCCAGAACGGTAGCAATGGCTCTGTGGAACCGTCCATGTGCCAACCCACATCAAAGCGCACTGCTGGTGTTCTTCAGTGGCTCAGTCGTGTCCCGCTCTTTGTGACCCCATGGACTGTAGCACGCCAGGCTCTCTGTCCCTCACCAACTCCCAGAGTTTGCCCCAAGCTCATACTATCATCACCATCACCACCATCAGCAGCAGCAGCATCACCATCATCACCACCAGTATCATCACCATCACCACCAGCATCATCACCAGCATCATCATCATCACCACCAGCATCATCACCAAAACTATCACCATCACCATCACCATTAATGTTATGACTGAACCGTATCTCCCACTGTGATGAAACTGTAGACAGGGCCTCCAGGGAGGGAAGTAAGGCTAAATGAGGTCATAAGCGTGGGAAGCTAGTCAGATAAGATTGCTGTTCCTGCAGGAAGAGGAAGAAACACCAGGAGCCTCTCTCTCTCTCTCTCTCTCTCTCTCTCTCTGTCCTCACAGAACACTGAAGAAACACTAGCGGCCAGGTGCCTGTCTGTAAGCCAGGAAGAGAGCCCGCCCAGAAACTGCCTCTGCCAGCAGCTGACCTTGGACTTCTCGTCTCCAGACTGTGAGGAGTGATGCCCGCCACCTTGTTGTGGGGCCCAGGCTGGCTCAGCCACCACCGTCACAGTCACGGCCACTGCTGCTCAAGAAGCATCCCGTAACGTAGACGCTCCTTCTGCTCTTCCTCCTCTTCCTTCCAGCGCCACCTCTGTCTCACGACTCTCAAACCCGAGCAGATGCTGAGGTCTCTAGGGGCCCTACGAGGACTTAGGGCCCTAAGCCCTGCCCTCAAGCTTTGGATTCAGGGCACTAAAAGGGGAGCCCGGGAACCTGCATTTCTCTCAAGTTCCTGAGTCCTGCCGCTGTTGCTCCAGCCTTTGGAGTAAATCATCCAGCGAAGTTCGGCCAGATGAAGTCTGTCATATCCCACGGTTTGTTAGAAAAGCCCCTGCCCACAACAGCAGCTGAATACCATCAAGGCTTCCCAGGTGGACACACCTGAGCCCTGTTAAATGCTAAGGCAAGCTGACATTCCCCCTGAAATCAGCAGTGAGGGGTTCACTTCTCATCACCGGGAGGGGAAGGATGATGAATGTAACATGAATGCTGGGGACGTTTTTCAGGCAAGGCTCCAGAGGCTGAAGTAAGTCTCTCTGCACCATGAAAACACGAGGCGGTGGGGACATGCGAGGCGGGGAGGCCAGCTCACACCCGCACAGTCAGAGCCGTACTGGGTGTACCGAGCGCATCCCAGGCTTTGATTCTGCCCTGACCGCGAACAATGTCTGCAGGGCACAAGGCCCTATTATTCAGGCGTAATTGTCTTCCTGAACCAAATGGGGCTCTTGATTGATTATTGTTAGCAAAATCGAGACAGATGGCCTTGGGTGTGAGCTGGGGTGGATCTGTTGCGGGGCGGGTGGGGGATGTGTGTGCAGAGGGTTCCTGCCAGGACTCCTGGAAGAAGGGGGCATCCCCTCAAGGTGGTCGCTGCCTGGGGGGACAGGACAGGAGTGGGGACTCACAGCAGGGGGGCGGTTTGCCAACAGTGACCTTCTGTCCTGGATGCCACACACAACTCACTCCCCTGGGGAGTCAGGTGGTGGTTACAAACCTCTGCCCAGAACGGTAGCAATGGCTCTGTGGAACCGTCCATGTGCCAACCCACATCAAAGCGCACTGCTGGTGTTCTTCAGTGGCTCAGTCGTGTCCCGCTCTTTGTGACCCCATGGACTGTAGCACGCCAGGCTCTCTGTCCCTCACCAACTCCCAGAGTTTGCCCCAAGCTCATACGTGTCCACTGAGTCAGTGATGCCATCCAAGTGTCTCATCCTCTGCTGCCCTCTTCTCCTTTTGCCTTCAACTTTTCCCAGCCAAGGGCATTAGCTGCCAATTTAAGTACTGTTTGAGTTCAAAAAAAGGGCCATGGAAATGCACCACTCAATAGCAACAGGATATGTAAACTGAGACCACAGACCCATGGATGAGTCCCACCACGACGTGGCAAGAGCCCACACTCCCTCATCACCACTGCGAAGAGGACATGCTTTGGGGAAGAAAGCATAGTCTTTGTAGACCCAATAGCACACCAGGAACTCACCTCCACGACCCATTTCACATGAAATACCTTTAAGCCACAGATGCAGAGTAAAACCCAAGCCCGCCACTGCTCACGAGCTGAGCAAACTTATTAGCGACAACTGTTAAACACCCAGCTTCATTTGGGGATTGAGCGGACTCGTTTTCAAGCATCAAGGGCTTTCCCAGAGGCTCAGTGGTAAAGAATCTGCCTGCCAGTGCGGGAGACACGGGTTTGATCCCTGAGCCATGACGGCCCCACATGCCTTTGGAGCAAGGAAGTGTGGGCATCACGGCTCCTGAGCCTGTGCTCAAGGGCCTGCGTGCTGTGACGACCGAAGCCTGCGCGCCTACAGCCCGTGCTCAGCGACGAGAGGCCACTGAATGAGGAGCCGCACGGCACAGCTAGCAGGCGGCCGCCACCAGGCTCAAGACACACAGCGATGAGCCCGGCACAGCCAAAAGCACAGCAACTTCTAAAAAGACATCAAGCCCATCTATATTGCTCATATCTGACCGGAGGAATCCCTGATGGCTCAGTGGGTGAAACATCAGCCTGCAATTCAGGAGACACAGGTGATGCAGGTTCAATCCCTGGGTTGGAAAGACCCCTTGGAGGAGGAAATGGTTAACCCACTTCGGTATTCTTGTCTGGAAAATCCCATGGGCAGAGGAGCCCGGTGGGCTGCAGCCCACGGCATCGCAAAGAGTCGGACACGACCGAGCGCTGACGCAACGGCGAGGAGAGGTCAAGGCAAGCCACCCGTGGAAGCCAGGTCTAAACGTGAGACCTCTCTCTGCTCAGGAAGGTGTAAAAATTCTTTCCAGATAAAAAAGAATCGTAGTCACCTCAACGTTCAGTGTGAGGAGAGCGAGCCGACTGTGTTTAGGAAGAAAAAGCATTTCTGTAACTTTGAGCATTTAGCCAAAAAAAAACTTCTTTCATCCTAAACCATCTGGTCAGCTGTATCAAAATTCGATGAGCCTCACGTTTATAAAACGGGGTATTACTCAGCCACAAAAAGGGATGAAGCCGCGATACACCCGACCACACAGATGGACCGTGAAAAGGCCATGCTGAGGAAAAGCAGCTCAGCACAAAGACCACGTACGGCACCAGCCCCCGCTCCTGCAACGTCCAGAGGCAGCTCAGCCCCAGGACAGAGGGAAGTGAGCGGCTGCCCAGGGGCCGCGGGAGGGAGCCACAGGGAGCGACTCTTCCGGGCCAGAGCTTCCCTTGGGCTGATAAGAAACCACCTAGAGGGGACTCCGCCGCCGCGCCAGGTGCCACGGCCCCTGAGCCACACGGCTGCGACGGCACAGTCTGTGTAATACACATTTGACCACAGTTTAAGAAGCAGGACCCTGGCTCTTTGCTCCACTTTGTAACCCTGTGGCTGCTCGGGCTGGGTTGCTGACCCTCCACCCGGGACAGCAGGCCAGGTGGGGGCACCGGACGGATGGCGAGCTACCCCCTGTCCCCAGGAGACTGTCCCCGTTCACACGACAGGCAGCGACACCAGCACTGCCCGCCGCCGCAACAACAGCGTCTGCGTCTTTCTGCTCTTCCCAAACTGCCGTCGTGACTCGCCCCCCGGAGGCGTGGCTAAGGCATGGTCTTAGCTGTTCGTTCTAATCGGCAGGAAGCCGGTGTGGACAGGCGATCTGAAATAGGGTCGCGCTCCAAACACAGACCCCACCCCGACACCAGGGCTGGGCACTAACAGCCACAGGGAGAGGGCACACGCCTGGGGGGGTGCACCTGGAACGGGGGCGTTGCGGGGCTGGAGGAGCCTGCTTACCTGGAACGGGGTCTGGCTGTTGTAATTCTTCAGCTCCTTATCTCCACCTCGAAACAGAAGCACACGAGCACAGCTGTCCTGCAGAGGGAAGAAGAGATCTGTTTGCAAATCACGGCACACACATCTTCCAAAGGAGCTTGTTCACAGGATGAGCTTGCAGGAGTTCAGAGACGTGGAAACGTGAAGTCAACAGGAGGGCGTTTCTGCTCACTGGAGCAACCAGGAGGGCAGATGCCCGGACGCTGCCAGCTGAACCTTCACCACTGCAAAGACTTGGGACGGCGACTCAGCACATACACACACCCCACGGCCAGTGATTCTTTTTAAGATTATATCTATCCATGGAGAAAGCTGAGTGTGTTAGAACTGATGTTTTTGAACTGTGGTGTTGGAGAAGACTCTTAAGAGTCCCTTGGACTGCAAGGAGATCCAACCAGTCAATCCTAAAGGAAATCAACACAGAATATTCACTGATGCTGAAGGTGAAACTCCAATACTTTGGCCACCTGATGCAAAGAACTGACTCATTGAAAAAGACCCTGGTGGTGGGAAGGATTGAAGGCTGGAGGAGAAGGGGATGACAGAGAATGAGATGGTTGGATGGCATCACCGACCAAAGGACATAAGTTTGAGCAAGCTTTGGGAATTGGTGATGGACAGGGAAGTCTGGCATTCTGTAGTCCATGGGATTGCAAAGGAGGACACGACTGAGCGAGTGGACTGAACTGAACTGAGGCATGTGGAAGGAAATGGCAACCCACTCCAGTATTCTTGCCTGGAAAATCCACACACAGAGGAGGCTGGCAGGCTACAGTTCATTGGGTGCCAAAGGGTCAGACATGACTGAGCGACTGAGCACCTTAATAGAGAGCTTTGCACGAGCATATAAAACATGTACTAACTGAAAGGCCACAAGTAAACTCCAAAAGGAAAGAAGAGAAAATGTGGAGGTGGCAAAAACACTCTAAAACAAGGGAAAGTGGGAATACTCTGGAATACTCTTTATTTTCAAAACAGCTTTCTATTGAAGTACAGTCGACCTGCGATGTTTCCGGCGCGCAGCAAAGCGAGCCAGTCACACACACAGATGCACATTCTGCTCCAGGTACTTTTCCATCAGAGGCCATTACGGGATATTGACATACTTCTCTGAGCCGTACAGTAGGTCCCTGTTGCTTACCTGTTTCACGTTTAGTAGGGCCTGTATCTGTAATCCTAAGTTCCCGATTTATCCCTCTCCCGCTTTCCCCTTTGGTGACCATGTGTTTTTCTATACGTCTGTTTTGTAAATAAGTTGATTTCAGGTTCCGTATAAAAGTGATTCGCATCTTTCTCTGGCTCACTTAGTGTGATAATTTCTAGGTCCATGCACGTTGCTGCAGATGGCTTTACTTCACTATTTTTATGGCTGAGTAATGTTCCATGGTATATATGTACCACGACTTCATCCACTCCTCTGCTGACGGGCATTTAAGGTTGCTTCCATCTCCTGGCTATTGTAAAGAGTGCTGCTATGGACACTGGGGTGCAGGGATCTTTTTTCAATGAGCATTTTGTCCAGATACATGCCCAGGAGTGGCATTGCTGGATCATTTGGTGTCTCTATTTTTAGTTTTTTAAGGAACCTCCATAATATTCTCCACGGAACATTCTTTGCCAAGGCAGCGACAGGAAAAACAAAACAAAACAAAAAACACAACAGACGCCAATAACACACGGACTAGAAAAAAATCCAAACTGTCTCACTAGAAAATATGAGTCTCAGAGCAACAATATAGCTTAGTTTCACTTCCATTTTAAAGTCTGTATTTTAGAAAGCAATGAATAATTCTGAAAAGAAGTTACCCGTTGACAGGAATTACTTTCTCAGGAAGGAGAAAGGCTGGGGGAGCAAACAGAAGGAGTCTTCTGTTGCTATTTTCTGTGCTTACACTTTCTAACGGCTTTAAGAG
Source organism: Madoqua kirkii (assembly GCA_006408675.1). Taxonomy (NCBI): domain Eukaryota; kingdom Metazoa; phylum Chordata; class Mammalia; order Artiodactyla; family Bovidae; genus Madoqua; species Madoqua kirkii. The sequence continues at coordinate 26,081 of SJYC01101399.1, forward strand.
GCAGCCCATGTTCTTTCCTCGTGTCGTCTGTACAGTGAAAAGGGATCTATCTGGTCCTGTCCATTTAGTGAGCCTCTACTATTCACCTGGAGAGGCTCACCCTCTTGGAAGTCCTGAGGGGGAGGTGGGGACAAATACCCACAGAGAAAAAGGCACGTGAAAAAGCTCCCAGGTTGCCTAGAGGTGAGAACTCCGTGCGTTGTCTGCTGGGGCCCAGGTTCAATCCCAGGTCGGGGAACTGAGATCCTGCGAGCCGCACGGAGCGCCAAGTGAAATGAGAAGAGAGAGACAGGCGGAAGCAGACGGAGGCAGAGACAGTGATGATACGAGGCCTCTGCCCACCGGACCAGCCGGGCTGTTACGAAGCGGCAGGTTACCTTTGGGGACGAGAGTTTAGATGCTCAAGTGCCCACAGGCGCTGGCGCCTCACGAAGGGGGGACTGCACTGTCCCCCACGGCAAGCCCCCACTCCGGGCCCATCGCCCTGGTCCACCACCATCTACAGAGTCCAGAGAAGAGGCAACAGGCATGGCCTCCCAGGCTGGACGCCTGGTAGGTAACTGCTGAGGGAAGAGGCCACGAGGCAACCGACGGGGCTTTCCACCCAGGGACCTGTTTACGGGGCCGGGCCAGCAGCCCCACCCCAGCCCCGGGGGACCCGCTGCCCTGGGAAGGACAGGGCCCGAGACCAGGACACACGGCGCAGGAGGGGGACCTGGGCGAATAGCAGCCTGGGGACGAGGCTGGAGATCCGGAGACAGGAGGGGTGGGCGCTGCCCGGGGCGGGGGCTGTGGGTGGGGAGTGGTTTGGGCAATGAAAAGGTTCTAATAGTAACTGTGGGTGGTTAACCAATGTTCAAGCAGATTGAAAAACACTGAATTGTATATTTTAGATAGGCAGACGGTACGGTGTATGAGATAAATCTCAGTAAAGGTGTTAAATATTATCAACAGAAAAGAAAGAGACAGAGTCAGAGGGATCGAGAGAGACACCGAGACAGAGACCACGAGAGACAGACACCAAGGGAGAGACAGGGAGAGATGGGGTCAGAGACAGAGAGACACGGGGTCAGGAAGACTAGGAGACACAGACAGCAAGGGAGAGACGCACGGTCAGAAAGACCAGGAGACACGGACACCAGGGAGGAGACAGGGAGAGATGCAGACAGAGCACGCCGGCAGCCAGCTGCCTCTGTGCCCGCCAGGCCCAGCCCGGAGCACAGTGGGGCCATCCTGATATGAACGGGGGGACATCCGTGCTCGGAGCAAACAGGAGCTGAGGCAGCGGGACTCTTGTTCTCTAGCCGCACTCCGGCAGACACACGGGACAGGGCGGGGTCTGCTCACAAACCCGCAGGCCGCAGGCAGGACGGCTCCGAGTTCTGCAGGAAAGACTGCTGTCGGGCGGCCGGGGTCCTAGGCCTCAGCGGCACACCTGAGTGGCCGTGAGGGTCACGGCAGACTCGAGGTGCACACTGAGGGCCTGGAGGGAGGGAGGCTGTCCTCGGGGACCGCTGTGGCTGGAGAGAGGGCCTGGGGACCACTTCAGGCTGGGTCCCCAAGGCAGGCAGAGAGACAGGGGGCCCTTGGGAGGGAGGGCAGGCTCCGTGGTGGCAAGAAGGACACGCGCAGACAGAGGTTAGGAGAAAAAAAGAGGCTGAAAGGACACACGGGCAGGAGCCCGCTGTTGAAACAGGCGATGCCCTTGGTTCAAACGATGGGCAGGCCCGCACCGCGGTGACAGGTGGAAACTGCACGGAAACCCCGTCTCGGTCTACACTGCCTGCAACTTTTCCATGAGTCTGCATCCAGGCGGCGCTCTGAGTAACTAAAAACACTTAAAAGAAAAGTGTAAAAGATGGACCTGTGCTTGGCAAACACACCTTTAACATTTGGGGTAGGGTTAATCCCAGGCTGTAAAAGGAGAGCCCCGGGCGTCACTTCCAGGGGAGATGAGCCCTGGATCCCGGCCCAAGGTCACACACCCCGGCCCGAAGCTGGTCCTGTCATCTGATTCCAGGTCTCACCGCCTGCCCTGCTGGTTCTGTGAAACAGCTTCTGTTGGAACTCGGGCTCCTGAGTGTTAGAGTCCAGCCCCAGGCTCCTGGCCCCTGGTGGGGCCGCCAGAACCCACCCCACCAACTGGGGCTCGTTCATGATGACCCAAAGTGTTAGCTACTTAAACAATAGTGTTATCTTGCCTCAGTGAGCAGTGTTCTGCAAAGAGAGAAGAGGGAAGGGGATCTGAGAGAGCCCTGGCCCTGAGGGGACATGGGGCCCGTGGATGCAGCATTTCGGCAGGTTACCATGGCTGGGGGGGGGGGGTGGAAGCAGGTGAGAGAGACGAACTCTGGGGCAGCCAGCCAGGGTGATGCTCCCGGAGCTCGGGGCCCTGAAGGCTGCCTGGGGCTCATTCTGAACTGAGTCTGCACTGGCCTAACTGTGCCCTGGCCCGGCTCCAGGGCAGCCGGGAAGGACCTGCCAGGTGACTGTCCCAGATGTCCGGAGCCACTGGGGCCCATCAGAAGCCAGGGCAAGAGTCTGGCCCAGCAACTCCATGTAACCGCTCCCCACCTCTCCGCAAGGACTTCCATTGAAAACTCCCATCAGGGAGGTTTATCTCCTAGGATCTAAGAATAACCCTCGCCAGGCACTGCCAGTCGCGCCCTCCCAGGAGGAAGCCAGCCAGGATCTCAGAAAACGCCTCCGTTCACCCACAGAGGGACGGCTTTGAGTCAATATTAACCAAGCTCGAGGCACACACTCTGCCATTCTAATAGCTGCCAGACTTGGCAGGGGGAGAGATTTCAAAACCGAAGGGCAAGCGGTTCACATGACGACACTGTGTGTGTGTGTGTGTGTATCTGTGTGCACACGTGTGCACATGTGAGCACAGGTATGTGTGTGCACATGGATGCTCCACAGTTCAGAAGACACACCTCTCCGTTCCTTGATTCCACCCTCAGCGCATCCTTGCTAGAGGTAGTAGGAGGCCCATTTCACAGATAAGGCAGTGGAGGCCAGGAAGGCTTGAATGAAAACCTGCAGCTTCAGGAAGCGAGCAAAAGGAGAAGTCCTGGCCCAGAGAAGCTGCTGGTGGGAGCCTCGTGGTGCCCGTGCGTGGCTGCCGGCTGCCCTGTGGGTCCCCTTGCGAGGGCATCTCGTAGGACACACTGAGGTGTGTCTTCATCGCTTTAAAGGAGCCCATCAAGTGCAGACACAGACGCACCCTGTGCGCTTTGAGGGCCAAAGCGTCAGGGAGAATATCCAACTGTTATCCAGGGATGACTTTTGGAGACGCAAACTACAGCCGCTTAAATGTCATAGACACTCAGCCTCCAGATTATGAGTCAGGAATTCGTTTCCAGTCTAAATGATCCCTTGAAACAAGCCTGTCCCAGGAGACATAAATCCAGGAAGAGCCCGGATGCGTGCGATCAATAAAATGGTGAAGCGCAGAGCTGGGACGATGCTGTCACCAGAGCAAGGCTGGAGCCTGGCTCCAAAGACCGAGCCGCTCTCAAGGGCGGTGCCCCGAGGACCACACCACACGCGCCCAGATACAGCGCTTCACCTGACTTGTGCCCAGTGGAGCATCTTCCTATCTCCAATCAAGGGGTTGCAGGAACCCGTCCCCAAGGCCTGGGGGAGGAGACATACAGGCTGGGTTTCGAGCCCAGCTTTGGCGTCCACAGCTGAGCCGCTTGGACTAAGCCTGAGACTCCTGGCCTGTTCAAGGGAATGGCAACCAACAGCAGGCTCCAGAGGCTCGGTGGTGGGATCTCAGGGGAATGATTATGGACACCTTTCTGCACACCCTCAGTGCCCAGGGGATGATCGCCCCTGTGAGGGCCCCCACAGAGACGCCCACTGGCTAGGATGCTGACAACCACGGTGTGGGGTGTGGGAAGGGCACAGGGACCAGCCTGTCTCAAGAGGCCGGCTCCAGAGAGGCAAGGTTTATTTATTTTTTAACCTTCCAGACAAATTTGCCTGGCTTAGTTAACTTTTGATATTTCAAACTCCCTCCCTCCCTTCCTTCATTATCCAGGGTAGAAAAACAAACACCAGGTTGTCTACCCGCCTCCCCACCCCCGCCGGGGCTCCTGGAAAGCCAGCCAACAGACCCAGAGAGCCGAAGATGAGATGCAGTTTGGTGCTTACAATCAAAGCCCTAATTAGTTGACTTCATAAAAGAAGAAGACAGAGTACTCTGATCACCGTGTGCTTTACTGGAAGCGTACGGATCCAGTCTGCCTAAAACTGATAAAACACACACTCAATCCATGAAGCTGATGTTCTCACATTTAATGAGAAGTTTGTTAAGTCAAATTAACAGCAGGACACGTGGCACCACCTCACCATCCTAATCGCCACCTTCACCTCCGTCACCGTAGTCGCCACCAGCATCACCGTCTACTGTCGTTCAGTGGCTCAGCTGTGTCCGACTCTTTGCGGCCCCATGGACGGCAGCACACCAGGCTTCCCTGTCCTTCACCATCTCCTGGAGTTTGTTCAAACTCACGCCCCCTGCGCTGGTGATGTCATCTGACCGCCTCATCCTTGTCGCCCCTTTTCTAACTCTTGCCTTCAATCTTTCCCAGCATCAGGTCTTTCCCACCAAGTCGGTTCTCTGCATCCAGTGCCCAAAGCACTGGAGCTTCAGCTTCAGCATCAGTCCTTCCAGTGAATATTCAGGGCTGATTTCCTTTAAGATGGACTGGGTTGATCTCCTTGTGGTTCACGGGGCTCTCAAGAGTCCTCAGCAGCATCACAACTCAAAAGCATCCATTCTTTAATGCTCGATCTTGTTTATGGTCCAGCTCTCACATCCATACGTGACTACTGGGAAACCCATAGCATCACCATAGTCAGCACCATCATCACCAGCCACCACCATCACCAGTCAGTCACTGTCATCATCACCATCACCATCATCACCGGCCACCATCACCACCATCACCACCATCACAGTCACTTTTCCTGAGAGTCGACCGCGTGCCAGGCACTCCATATGTTTGCTTTCTATTTTAAGCCTCTTCGCAGTGCTGCCAGTTAGGTATAATTATCTCCACGTTACAGAGGAGGGATTTTCTGGAACCCAGACTGCCACGTCTGCCTGCATTGCAGCTCTGTCTGGAGGCGGCTTCTTAATCCCTTTCCCTGGCTCCTGTCCTGACCCGAAGGCACCAGGTCCCCACCCCGGGAGAGCCTGTTTCTCAGCATCACTCTCCAGAGTGCCCCATACGACACCTCCTTCTGCTTGAAGGAGTTTCTCTCATTGGCCCTGAGCCCGGCCTCACACACCCAGGGTGTGCAGGAGCGGAAGTGGACTCAGCGAGGAGGCCAGTGCTCTGGGGACGGGGGAGGACAGGGCCTTGGGTTAGGTAGCAATGCAATTGCCAGGTGTGCGTGACAGAGGCTGGGGGACCCTCGATCCCTCCATCCACCCCTGCATCCCCCTGAGGACGGCTCATGAGAAGGATGCTAGTGTACACGGAGCTGCACGTCTCTGAATTGCACCGGCTTTTCTCACTGATTGGGAAGGGGGGGGGCAAGCTGAGGGGAAAGATTAAAGGTCACACTCGCGTCCCAGGGAGGGGCACAAGGGATTCAGGAGGCTGGATCCCAGGACACTCGCTGACTCCTAACTGGACGTGCTGTCCAGAACCCACGGGCCACCAAGTGATGGTGGCCTCCATGATGGCCTCTGAGACAGAATGCAAGGCTGGGTGTCCAAAACAAGAGGGGCCCCAAAGGCATTTCTACCCATGTTGCTGTGGTGGGTCAGAGGGGTAGGGCTGGATGGCAGCAGGTGGGCCGTGACGGTCCCAGGACCCTGGACAGGGGACAGCTCTCACGCCCTGGCCAGGCTCCCTAGCATGCTGGAAGGAAGGCACTCGGCCGGGAGCAGGGAGTCTGTCCTTAACTTGTTGATCTCCTTGTGGTTCACGGGGCTCTCAAGAGTCCTCAGCAGCATCACAACTCAAAAGCATCCATTCTTTAATGCTCGATCTTGTTTATGGTCCAGCTCTCACATCCATACGTGACTACTGGGAAACCCATAGCATCACCATAGTCAGCACCATCATCACCAGCCACCACCATCACCAGTCAGTCACTGTCATCATCACCATCACCATCATCACCGGCCACCATCACCACCATCACCACCATCACAGTCACTTTTCCTGAGAGTCGACCGCGTGCCAGGCACTCCATATGTTTGCTTTCTATTTTAAGCCTCTTCGCAGTGCTGCCAGTTAGGTATAATTATCTCCACGTTACAGAGGAGGGATTTTCTGGAACCCAGACTGCCACGTCTGCCTGCATTGCAGCTCTGTCTGGAGGCGGCTTCTTAATCCCTTTCCCTGGCTCCTGTCCTGACCCGAAGGCACCAGGTCCCCACCCCGGGAGAGCCTGTTTCTCAGCATCACTCTCCAGAGTGCCCCATACGACACCTCCTTCTGCTTGAAGGAGTTTCTCTCATTGGCCCTGAGCCCGGCCTCACACACCCAGGGTGTGCAGGAGCGGAAGTGGACTCAGCGAGGAGGCCAGTGCTCTGGGGACGGGGGAGGACAGGGCCTTGGGTTAGGTAGCAATGCAATTGCCAGGTGTGCGTGACAGAGGCTGGGGGACCCTCGATCCCTCCATCCACCCCTGCATCCCCCTGAGGACGGCTCATGAGAAGGATGCTAGTGTACACGGAGCTGCACGTCTCTGAATTGCACCGGCTTTTCTCACTGATTGGGAAGGGGGGGGGCAAGCTGAGGGGAAAGATTAAAGGTCACACTCGCGTCCCAGGGAGGGGCACAAGGGATTCAGGAGGCTGGATCCCAGGACACTCGCTGACTCCTAACTGGACGTGCTGTCCAGAACCCACGGGCCACCAAGTATGGTGGCCTCCATGATGGCCTCTGAGACAGAATGCAAGGCTGGGTGTCCAAAACAAGAGGGGCCCCAAAGGCATTTCTACCCATGTTGCTGTGGTGGGTCAGAGGGGTAGGGCTGGATGGCAGCAGGTGGGCCGTGACGGTCCCAGGACCCTGGACAGGGGACAGCTCTCACGCCCTGGCCAGGCTCCCTAGCATGCTGGAAGGAAGGCACTCGGCCGGGAGCAGGGAGTCTGTCCTTAACTTATGTCTGGTGAGAGACCAGATGCAGCCTTCTGCGCCTGGGCCTGGCAAACTGGGGCCCACAGGCTAAACTGGCCCACTGCCTGGTTTATAAATAAAGTTTTATTGGCGCACAGCCACAGATTAATCTGCATATCGTCTGTGGCTAAGTTCACACTGCAGAGGCAGAGCGGAGTAGCTGTGAAGAAGTCCATGTGGTCTGAAAAGCCAGAATATTCACTCAGTGACTCTTTACAGAAAAAGTCTGCTGGCCTCTCTAACCCAAGGCAAGAGAGGCAGGTCTTTCTAGGAGCCCTGGGTGGCTCTGGGGCATCCCAAAGCCATCGGCCGAGGGTGGGGACATGTCCAGGGCACACAGAGGGAACCCAGCCCCACAAATAACTCAGAATACAGATTCCCAACATTCTAATAAAAAAGGTTACACCTTCAAAGATCAGCCTGCCCTCCATTATTTCAAGAGACAGAAAACAAGATTTTCTGTTTAGAGGTTTTTTTTTTTTTCCCCCATGATAAAATATGCTTAAAATCTACAAGGGAAAATACAGGAATGCTTTCCCCATCTACGGCAATAATTAAGCAGCACATGTTGGCACAGATGTTTTACCAGCCGAAGCCAAGCCTCCTGACGTGTGTTTTTCTAGCCCAGCCGAGCAAGATATCCCCGCGCTCATAAATCCATTCCAGCATCCATGTGCCTTGGAACACCTAGGGCCCCAGCTGTGTGCAAATCCCATCAATATGCTTTCCTTAAGGAGCTGGCCAGCAGCTTTCAGGAAATCCCTGAAGTCAGACTGAAATGCTTCCCCAGTCCCATCTGGCCGAGCCACTCTGCTGTGCCAGGAGCAGGGACACCCTGAGAGATGGCGGTTTGTGTCCCTGAGAAGGTGGGTCTGAGGGGCGAGCGGAGGCCGGCAGGGACGACAGGTAAGGCCTAATAACGACCTGGCCCCGGGCAGCTCCCCTGGGCTGCACGGCAAAGGGCTGTGGCGTGAAAAGCACAGCTCACTCTACCAGGGGCTCATCAGGGAAAGGCTTGATTGAGGGCAGGTATCTCAACTGGGTCTTGAAGAATGCATAGGAGTTTTCCAGGACAAAGTGACTCCCGTCACTGAGGAGCCTTGCCTGGAGGGCAGGCGTCGCATCCCACCTCTGCTGCTTTCTGAGCATGCTCACACCCAGCTCGCCTGAGTTTTCAGTCCTTCTCACACAGGAGAGCAAGGCCTTTATATAAACTGGCTCACATCAAGCCTCCACTCGTGGGGCCAAAAGGAAGTGAGCGGGGTCCTGCAGAGAGACCTGCACTCCTGGGTTCCCAGCATCACTGTTCACAGCAGGTGAGAGATGGAGGCAGCCCGTGTCCCCTGATGGACGAAAGGATAAAACATGGTCCATCTTCACAAGAGGAAACTGCTGCTGCTGGCCAGCCGCTCAGTCATGTCCGCCTCTGTGTGACCCCGTGGGCTGCAGCACGCCAGGCCTCCCTGTCCATCACCAACTCCCAGAGTCCACCCAAACTCATGTCCGTTGAGTCTGTGATGCCATCCAACCATCTCATCCTCTGTTGTTCCCTTCTCCTTCTCCCTCAGTTTTTCCTAGCATCAGCGTCTTTTCCACTGAGTCAGCTCTTCCCATCAGGTGGCCAAAGTATTGGAGCTTCAGCCTCAGCATCAGTCCTTCCAGTGAATATTCAGGGTTGATTTCCTTTAGAACTGATTGGTTTGATCTCCTCAAAGTTCAAGGGACTCTCAAGAGTCTCCTTTGGCACCACAATTCAAAAGCATCAATTCTTCAGTGCTCAGCCTTCTTTATAGTCCAACTCTCATATCCATAGATGACCACTGGAAAAACCACAGCTTTGACCAGAGGGACCTTTGCCTGCAAAATGATGTCTCTGCTTTTTCATATGGTGTCTAGGTAACTCTCATATCCATACATGACCACTGGAAAATGGTGTCTAGGTGTATCATGGCTTTGAAAGCTATGAAGAGGGAACCTTACTCAGCCTTAAAAAGGAAGAAAATTGTGATGCAGCGACAGCCTGGATGGACCTGAGGCCATCACACTGAGTGAAGTAAGAGAGACAAAAGGACAGGTGCCACGCGACTCCGCTCGGAGGACGTCCCTGGAGCCGTCAGGCTCCCAGAGACAGAAAGCAGACGGTGCGGCTGGGGCAGGGGCCGGGCAGTGGGCTGATGGAGGCAGTGTCCGTCTGGGGAGCGGGAAGGTTCTGAAGACAGAGGCAGGCGACGCTTGTACCACCTGAGTGCATCTGACACTGCTGAGATGCGCACCTTAACTGCGTGGTTAAGACAGACGGACAGACATTTGCTCTGTCTTACTTATTTGACCACAGTGAAGAAGGAATTAGGTTTCCCAGGTGGCGCTCGTGGTAAAGAACCCGCCTGCCAGTGCAGGAGACAGAGATGTGGGTTCCATCCCTGCGTAGGAAAGATCTCTTGGAGGAGGGCATGGCAACCCACTTCAGTGTTCTTGCCTGGAAAATCTCATGGACAGAGGAGCCTGGCAGGCTATAGTCCATGGGGTCACAAGAGAGCTGGACACGACTGAAGCAACTTAGCATGCAAGAAGGAATTAAACAGAAAAAGCCCACTGGGGACACGTGTGTACATATGATGGAAAAAGCCCACTGGGGACACGTGTGTACACGGATGGAAAGCCCACTGGGGACACGTGTATACATGTGACGGAAAGCCCACTGGGGACATGTGTGTACATGTGATGGAAAAAGCCCACTGGGGACACGTGTGTACACGGATGGAAAGCCCACTGGGGACACGTGTATACATGTGATGGAAAGCCCATTGGGGACACGTGTGTACATGGACGGAGAGCCTACTGGGGACACGTGTGTACACGGATGGAGAGCCCACTGGGGACACGTGTGTACATGGACGGAAAGCCCACTGGGGACACGTGTGTACACGGACGGAGAGCCCACTGGGGACACGTGTGTACACGGATGGAGAGCCCACTGGGGACACGTGTGTACACGGACGGAGAGCCCACTGGGGACACGTGTGTACACGGACGGAGAGCCCACTGGGGACACGTGTGTACGTGTGACGAAAGGCTTGCCGCTGTTACACGGCGGTCCCACTGGCGTTCAGCGGGGTGCCATAGTCATCTCGGGGCTCGGTCAGCCGCTCCCACCCCCATTTCATGGCTCCAACCTGCCCCCCTCCAGGCCCCGGGGGAGACTCGCTCTGGGGTACGTGTGACAGGGTTCCTGCAGACTCTGCCATGGCGGAGGGGGGTTTGTGCCCAGCTCTGACTGCACCAGCTGTGTCCAGGACCCTCCTCTCACTTCCTGTGACTCAAGTTCTCCTTCTGTGACAGGGATGTGAATCGTGTGCGCTAAGTCGCTTCAGTCGGGTCCAACTCTTTGTGACACTGTGGACTGCAGCCCGCCAGGCTCCTCAGTCCATGGGATTCTCCAGGCAAGAATCCTGCAGCGGGTTGCCATTCCCTTCTCCAAGGGAGCTTCCCAACCCAGGGATGGAACCTGATTTTCTTATGTCTCCTGCATTTGGCAGGTGCTTTACTGCGAGCGCCACCTGGAAAGCTCGTACAATAGGGATAACCATCCTCAAAGAAGCTGGTGAGGAGCTGTGTCCCCTCAGATTCCTACCTTGAAGCCCTAACCCCCAGTGTGACTGTGTCTGGAGATGGGTCTTCACGAGGTGATTAGTTTACATGAGGTTGTGAGGGTGGGGCCCTGATCTGGATTAGGGTCCTTGCAGAAGGGACAGCCAAGGGCTGTTTCTGTCTGTGCACGTGGGAGGACACAGCCCAGAGGGGCCAGGCAAACCCAAACCAGGGAGACTGCCTTCCTCCAGAGCCGAGCGGGGCGGCCCCTGGCCTGGGACGTGCAGCCAGGACTTGAGAGGTGAACGCCTGCTGGTTAAGCCGCCCTGTCTGTGGGGCTTCATTACGGCACCTGGAGCTGGACACCCACCGGCAAGGCACTCGGCACAGCCCCAGCCCCGGGGCGCACAGTGACGGAGGGTGTGGGGCGCCTGCCCGGATCACTGACCTGGTTGTAGAGGGCGCAGATGTGCAGGGCGGTGTTCCCCGAGGCGTTCTGGGCCCCCATGTCGGCCCCGTAGAAAAGCAGGTGCTCCAGGTGCTGCACGTGGCCGTACCTGCAGGCCTGAAACGAGAGTCCTCGCTGAGCGGAGCCGCCGGGACGCACCTGGCTCCCCAGAACCGACGGAGCAGCTGGCGCGGCTCAGCGCCCGCTCCTGCGTCTGGACCGGCCCCCAGGACAGACCCCAGGGTGCGGAGCAGGAGAGGGGCTCGTGACGGGACTGAGGACTGTGCTCAGCTGTTCAGCGGAGGGGTGGGTCTGCATAGGGGCCCCCATTCCTTCCATTTGGACCCGCAGGAGGGGAACCCCAAAGACACCATGGCGTGTCTTTGCCCCCTGAACTCAGCGACCGGCCCCAGGAAACGCGGATCAGGTTGCTCCATGCCTGGCCTTGCTAGTCCAAGCCCCCGGACCCCAGGAGGACGCATGAGGGCATCTGTGGGTGTGTGAGGACCCGCTGTGTCCTGGGGAGAGGCCCCGCCCACCTGACCTGTCCTCCTCCGGGCAGGGGCAGCCCCGCTGAGACTTTAACATGAACCCACCCTGAAGGGGTGCAAGCAGCAGGGGAGGTGGCCCCACGGCGTGATTTCCCCTTTTTTGAGCCCTTCTAGGGCTGACGTGGGATTTATGAGGGTTCGGGGGTCAAGCAGATCTGGCTTGGTTTTCCAGAACTTTCACTCTGAGCCTATGTCTTCATGTGCCAACAGAAACTCCTCAAGAGGTTCTCATGAGCCATGTGCATATGGTGCCTAAAAATGCCCCCAGTGCTGCTCAGGGACAGGCTGGCCCCACCCCCACAGTAGGCGGGGAGACCTCCATTGAGACGTAGGGGCGGGTGCCGATCAGCTCCTGTGGGGGTCTCCTGGCCCTGGGTGGCAGGTTCTATCCAGCTAACCCCATCCCCTCCACCAGCACCGTCTGCACACCCAGCAGCGCACAGCGCCGAGGTGGTGAGACCCGCTGTCCCTGTGTCGGGGTGACAACGCAGATGGGGAGATACGAGAGGCCAGGGAATGGGGTCCTGACCCAGGACTGCGCACATGGACGGCGGGGAGCGCCAGGCACAGAGCAGACAGCTGGCCCGGCCAGGAAGGGCAGCCGCGGGGGTCAGGGTTGGGCTGGCGCTCAGCTCATTAGCCCTGCCTTTCTGATAACTGAGACAGACTGAGCGGAACCTCCACCTCTGTGCCAGGCAAGAGAAGAGGGCAACACCCCACCAACTAACAGAGGAGAGAGGATGGGAGGATAGGCTATTAATAATCGGATGAGCTTAAAAAAAACGGGGAGGGCAGGGGGTTAGTAATCGGATGAGCTTAAAAAAACACCCGAGAAACACCCACGTTCAACCCCGGTGCGCCCTTTATAGAGCAGACCATCGCCAGAGATAAGGCTGCTTCTACCTGCCGCCCACCTTCCCTTTTTGGGGAACAGCGCCTGCCTCTTCCTCTGGGGCCCTGACCCCGCTCCCAGAGGCCTGGGGGCCTGCCCTTCCCCACGCCTACAGCGCACCCAGAACTTTCGAGCTTCCGGCCACGGACGTGGGCTGGGGATGCCCAAGTGACTCTCGGGAGCTGCGGAGACGGAGGCTGAAACATTTGTCAGAACGAAGGAGAAAATGAAGTTCTCGCTTTCCTCCAGGAAGGTCGGCAAAAAACGCCAGGGAAGCTCAGAGCTGCCAGAATCACCAGCGCAGAGGAAGGGAGAAGGGGGAGCTGAAGGCAGGAGAGAGAAGGCAAGACACACACGGACACACACACACACACACACACACAGAGACACACACACACATAGACACAGAGAGACACAGACACACACACACACAGACACACACACACACAGAGACACACACACACAGAGAGACACACACACACACAGACAGAGACAGATACACACAAACACAGAGACACACACACACAATAGAGACAGACACATGTGCACACACACACAGAGACACAGAGAGACACAGACACACACACACACAGAGACAGACACACACACACAGACACAGAGAGACACAGACACACACACACAGAGACACACACA
>SJYC01101400.1:0-12339 GCA_006408675.1 Madoqua kirkii
GAGACAGCACACAGAGACACAGAGAGACACAGACACACACACACACAGAGACAGACACACACACACAGACACAGAGAGACACAGACACACACACACAGAGACACACACACACACACACAATAGAGACAGACACACGTGCACACACACACACACAGAGACACACACACACGCACACACACAGATACACACACACACAGTGACACACACACACAGAGACAGACACACACACACACACAGAGACACACACACACATGCGCAGGAGAAGCGAGAGGAAACTCCGCGGCACTGGGCTGGAAAAGGGGGCGCTTCCGAATGAGCTTTCGGCTCCAGCAGAAAAGCCAGAGAGGAACTGTGTAGGCGCGCCTGGACGTGAGTGGACACACGCCCCTGACTTGGCCGCACACACGCAGCTGGGTTTCCAGCTTCGGCAAAAGACTGGACGAGGGTGTGGGAACCTACCCGGGGAAAACGAGAGCTGAGGACCTGCAGAAGCGAACAGGCCATCCCATGTTCACGAGGCCCCTCTGTGGCAGTGCCGCCTGGGTACTCGCGTGTGCCAGTCTGGACTCTGAAGTAGTCAGAGTTGAGTCAAGTCACGGAATCTGTTGGCAGATGTGGACTGCAACCTTGTGAGATTGTCACTTTTAGGCAAAAATGTCTGAATGAAGATGTGTATAAGAGACAGCACAGAGATACACACACACACACAGACACAGAGAGACACACACACACAGAGACACACACACAGAGACACACACACACACACACACAGAGACACACACACACACAGAGACACACACACACACAATAGAGACAGACACAGAGAGACACACACACAGAGACACACACACACAGAGAGACACACACACACACAGAGACAGAGAGACACAGACACACACACAGAGACAGACACACATAACAGAGACAGACACACACACACAGACACAGAGAGACACACACACGATAGAGACAGACACACACAGACAAAGAGAGACACATAGACACACACACAATAGAGACACACACAGACACACACACACACACACACAGAGACACACACACACACAGAGACACACACACACACACACAGAGACACACACACAGAGAGACACACACACACAGACACAGACACACACACACACAGAGACACAGAGAGACACAGACACACACACACAGAGACACACACACACAATAGAGACAGACACACACAGACACAGAGAGACACAGACACAAGCAGAGAGACACAGACACACACACACACACACACAGAGAGACACACACACACACAGAGACACACACAGAGACAGACACACACACACACACAATAGAGACAGACACACGCACACACACACACACAATAGAGACAGACACAGAGAGACACACACACACACACACACACACAGACACAGAGACACAGACACACACACACACAGAGACACAGACACACACAATAGACAGACACACACACACACACAGAGACACAGACACACACACACAGAGACACAGAGAGACACAGACACACACACACAGAGACACACACACGCACACAATAGAGACAGACACCGAGAGACACACAGACACAGACACACACACACAATACAGACAGACACACAAGCACAGAGAGACACACGGACATAGACACACACAGACGTTGCCAAGGTGATGCCCTGTGAATCCCTCTCACTGAAAACTGCCTGGGCTCTTCAGGATGTAAGCCTACAGATAATTTTGATTTTCCCCTTATATCAGTTTGAGATTTTTGATCTTCAGATTGAAGGAGCCCTCGCCGATCCACTCTCTCCAAAGGCCTTCCAGGAAGCAAGACTGATTTGGCTTAACTATGCTCTAGTCAGAAGCAAAGAGAGCTGCACTGGTGTAAAAACATTTAACAATCAGTCCACGCCCATCCTCGCCCTTCCCCCGGTTGACCTGAAACAGCGAGGTTTTATGTGACATCATGGGATCGTGTCTCGCTCTCCTCACTATCGGTCACGACACGGTCAACGCGAAGGGATAAAACAGCGCCGCTGACTCTGAGGGCTTCCTTCCCACCCCCGTCTTCCTCAGAGCCCAGTGTCTGGAAACAAGCAAAACCAGGAAATTCAGACACGTGCTGGAACAACAACAACAAACTCCCATAATCGCTTTCCTAAAGGATCACCTTTGCTCATCTCGTCTCTTAAACCACTGGCTGTCACGTGACTTTGGCCACCTGGTGCGAAGAGCTGACTCATTTGAAAAGACCCTGATGCTGGGAAAGATTAGGGGCACGAGGAGAAGGGGACGGCAGAGGATGAGATGGTTGGATGGCATCACCGACTCAACAGACATGAGTTTGAGTTAACTCCGGGAGCTGGTGCTGGACAGGGAGGCCTGGCGTGCTGCGCTTCATGGGGTCGCAAGGAGTCGGACACGACTGAGCGACTGCACCGAACTGTCAGGCGACAGAAGCCGCGTTTGCTTTTGGAGCGGCCTGGCGCGCGGGAGAGGGGGCAGGGGCTCTGGGCGAGGCGGTGGCCAGAGGGCTGAGCAGGCTGCAGTCAGCGGGGGGCGGGGGCGAGAAGGAGGTGAGTAAACGAAGGAGCAGGTTTCCCAGGGTCTGAGAAGGGAGTCAGTGGTGCAGCGCAGGAGAAGCGAGAGGAAACTCCGCGGCACTGGGCTGGAAAAGGGGGCGCTTCCGAATGAGCTTTCGGCTCCAGCAGAAAAGCCAGAGAGGAACTGTGTAGGCGCGCCTGGACGTGAGTGGACACACGCCCCTGACTTGGCCGCACACACGCAGCTGGGTTTCCAGCTTCGGCAAAAGACTGGACGAGGGTGTGGGAACCTACCCGGGGAAAACGAGAGCTGAGGACCTGCAGAAGCGAACAGGCCATCCCATGTTCACGAGGCCCCTCTGTGGCAGTGCCGCCTGGGTACTCGCGTGTGCCAGTCTGGACTCTGAAGTAGTCAGAGTTGAGTCAAGTCACGGAATCTGTTGGCAGATGTGGACTGCAACCTTGTGAGATTGTCACTTTTAGGCAAAAATGTCTGAATGATGGTGGTTTTGCTGGTTTAGTCTAAGAGATGATTTTAAACCCACAGGCCTGAATGCAGTCGCTTAGGAAGAACAGGCACAGAGCCTTGGGCACCCACCACTTAGAGGGGGAACAGAAGAGCAGGAGCTTTCCTGGCGGCTCCTCTGTATAGAATCCGCCTGCCAACGTACGAGATGCAGGTTCAGTCCCCGGGTCAGGAAGATCCTCTGGAGAAGGAAATGACCACCCACCCCAGTGTTCTTGTCTGGGAAATCCCATGGACAGAGGAGCCTGGTGGGCTACAGTCCACGGGGTTGCAAAGAGTCAGACATGACTGGGAGACTAAACAGCAAGCCCCTCTGAGAGGGCCTGGAGCCAGTAACAGGCCGGGAGCAGTGAGCGCACTTCATACCCAGACCGTGGGTTCTAAATACCACTCTGGACTCGAAAGAATCGGGACTCCTGACAGAGACGGCTGATTCGAGGGCTGAGGCACGAAAAAACAAGATGAGCTTGGAACACCGTGCTGAGCCAGAAGGAAAAAGGATGAGGATGTGTCCACAGGACACAAGGGCCATCCTGAAGGGGCTCCCTGGACCCGAAGTGGGGTAACATTAACAGACCTCTTGAAAAAACAGGAATCCACGAAACCACATTACTTTAAATACGTGAATAAATAAACAGGAAGAGAAAGCTCCTTCTGATAACAGAAAGCCAACTAATTAGTGTGAGAAGTAAGGATGGGAGTAGGAAAATCTCCATTTAGCAGTTAATTACTTAATTCAGGCAAGAAATACCATGCATGCTAAAACCCAGCAGGTGAGAGGGAGATAGGGAAACGGGCTTTCTCAAACACTCCCTGACTGCAAAGCGAAGAGAAAACGGCGGTGCAGAGCCTGGCAGATTCACCGGGGTTCAGAGTGGACATCACCAGTGCCGACAAATGGCCACCACTGCCCCAGCTGGACCGCCAGATACACACGTCCCCTCCAGGATATTCCTGCAAAAGCGCCCCTCATCTCACCACCCGGAAACACTGAGCAACTCCACGCCAGGTTGAGCGCACTTCATACCCAGACCGTGGGTTCTAAATACCACTCTGGACTCGAAGAATCGGGACTCCTGACAGAGACGGCTGATTCGAGGGCTGAGGCACGAAAAAACAAGATGAGCTTGGAACACCGTGCTGAGCCAGAAGGAAAAAGGATGAGGATGTGTCCACAGGACACAAGGGCCATCCTGAAGGGGCTCCCTGGACCCGAAGTGGGGTAACATTAACAGACCTCTTGAAAAAACAGGAATCCACGAAACCACATTACTTTAAATACGTGAATAAATAAACAGGAAGAGAAAGCTCCTTCTGATAACAGAAAGCCAACTAATTAGTGTGAGAAGTAAGGATGGGAGTAGGAAAATCTCCATTTAGCAGTTAATTACTTAATTCAGGCAAGAAATACCATGCATGCTAAAACCCAGCAGGTGAGAGGGAGATAGGGAAACGGGCTTTCTCAAACACTCCCTGACTGCAAAGCGAAGAGAAAACGGCGGTGCAGAGCCTGGCAGATTCACCGGGGTTCAGAGTGGACATCACCAGTGCCGACAAATGGCCACCACTGCCCCAGCTGGACCGCCAGATACACACGTCCCCTCCAGGATATTCCTGCAAAAGCGCCCCTCATCTCACCACCCGGAAACACTGAGCAACTCCACGCCAGGCGACAGGCTCCACACGGCCACCCTGCAACCTTCGGAGGAGGCCCCTGAGAGAACCAAGGGACGGTGGGTGAGCTCTGCCAGGTAGAAGGGTTCCTACAGGGTCCCAGGCTGGATCTTTCCACCGTGCATGCCAAGTCACTTCCATCGTGTCTGACTCTTCATGACCCTGTGGACTGTAGCCTCCAGGCTCCTCTGTCCATGGGATTCTCCAGGCAAGAATGCTGGAGTGGGCTGCCGTGCCCTCCTCCAGGGGATCTTCCCGACCCAGGGATCAACCTGTATCTCTCACGTCTCCTGTATCAGCAAGCTTGTTTGAAGCCCCACATCTTTTACTATATTGGTCATTACTGGGACAATGGGAAAAACTCAAATGTGGTCTCTGAATACATAGAATTCTCTGTACTTGCTTCTGAAATCCTCTTTAAGTTTGAAATTAAAGTATTCACTCAGTTTTTTAAAAAGAGCAATTAGTACTTGTTTGACAAAAAGACCTCAAAGCTTATTAAAAATGTGTCTTCCCCCAAGATAAGTCGTGCTAACCCTCTGTCCTTTCTTTGAAAAGGGTGTTGTACTCTCTGGCCCTTGGGAGGCAGATGACAAGGATTGACAGAGGTCAGGAAGTAACCAGTATGTAAAACAGCGCCCCTGCACTCGCGTAGCTTAACCATTTTCTTCTGAGACGCTTTTTGGAAAATGCATGTGTCTGGGGCTCCATCCCACAGCCACTTCCTGCAAATCTCCGGGGCAGGTGCATTTGGAGGAGACTCCCCACAGAATCTGGAATCTGGGATCCCCTCACCTATGCTGGGCGCCGCCCTCCCCCCATCACTACCCAAACCCATGAAACGTGTGAATGAGGCAAAAAAGACTGCTCCTTCCTCCAGGCACTGCACTGCCACCTGCTGGACACCTGCTGTGATACAGCTACAAGCCTAAATCTACGGCAAGTGGAACAGCGCCCCCTGGGGCTGCGCGGTGCAACTAGAGCAACGCAGAGTCCAGAGCATTGCCGACGCCTCTGCTTGGTTCCGTGCCGCAAGCAGTCTAAGTCCACACCACACTTAGGCATTTCTCCTACAGCACGTGCTTTATAAGACGAGCTGGAGATACGGCAGCAGGACACCAGCGTGCAACACCCACACAGACACCCAGAACACACCCTGCTGTGTTGCCATCAGGGAACGTCCAGGGGCCTGTCCCATCACTGTGGGGGCAGGGGAAGCACCAAGGACTTGGAGCCCGGGTCTGAGGGTGAGCAGGGGCTAGCCCCGTGAAGAAGAGGGACAGGAGGGAGTAGTGGCCCAAAGCTGTAACTTCCTTAGGGGAAGCGTCTCATGTGAAAATGATAAATAATAAACAGCAACCAATAACAAATTAAGACCGAAAGGTAAACATGCTTAAGGAAATTGTTGCAGGAAATCAAATGAGATCTGTGAAAGGCCTGTGAGCAAACGGCCTTCTTACAGACGAAACCCGACAGGGCCAGGGGACACGGTGAGGATGTTTGGGGGCGTGGCCGGATGCTGATGGGACAGTGGGGGCGTGGCCAAGTGATGATGGTGATGACATAGGGCGTGGCCAGGTAATGATGGTGATGTGTGTTCAGATGGTAATGATGGTGATGGGGCGTGGCCAGGTGATAATGATGTGATGATGGAGGTGTGGCCAGATGATGGTGATGGGGCGTGGCCAGGTAATGATGGTGATGTGATGTGGGGGCGTGTTCAGATGGTAATGGTGATGGGGCGTGGCCAGGTGATGATGTGATGCTGGGGCGTGGCCAGATAACATGGTGGTGGGGGCGTGGCCAGCATTTACTAAGCACTAAGCACTTACTAGACGCCAGGCACTATGGGAAGTGTGTCATTTTTCCATCTCAAGAGCTCTATGAATTGTTACTGAGCCGACTTCAGAGACTGACAAAGAGGTTCAGAGGGGCTAGACCACTTGCTCACGTGGCCCAGGCCATGCTGAGGGGTGTCTGCAATCCCAGCCCAGAATAAACTGTACTGACAGCTCAAGGAGGAAGTCTCACATCTCCCAAATAGAACCAGACAGAATCAGGGAAGGAGGAAGAGAGTGCGACGCCCCACGTGGGCCAGTTCTGTGGGCGCAGCTGCTCACGCAGGTGTGTGTGAACAGGAGACCCCTTCACCAAGCACTGGCCTCCCTCTGGGCCCTCGGCCTCACCAGTAACACATCCTCGAGTCCTGAGATAGGCAGCCCCCACCACTCAGGTCACGGCAGGATGCCTGGCGCTGCACGGGTGGACGTGAAAGTATTAACACTTAGCAACCAAAACTGCACTGAAACCTGGGCCTCCCTGGCGGCTCAGATGCTAAGGAATCCACCTGCAAGGCAGGAGACCCAGGTTTGATCCCTGGGTTGGGAAGATCCCTTGGAGAGGGAATGGCAACCCACTCCAGTATTCTTGCCTGGAGAATTCCATGGACAGAGGAGCCTGGTGGGCTACTGTCCGTACAGCTGCAAACAGTTGGGCACAACTGAGCATCTAAACTGCACTGCAGCCCCCTAATCCGACCCACTGATGGCCTAGGCTGCGGGAATGTATTGGGGTGGTTTTTACTTCTTTATGATTCTTCATATTTTCAAAGAATTCTATGTTGAGCAGGTACTTCTTCAGTAATGAAAAAAATTAACGTGAACGCAAGTTTAAAGGTTTGCAGACATGTCAAAAACGTGTGTCCTTCCAAAGTCCCAGCCTGCAGGGGGCGTGTGTTCCCAGTCGGGAGGCCTCTCTTTGCAGGTAAACGTCAGCCTCCCTCACACACAGGCAACCGAGCTGCCGGTAATATCTGGGAGCAGAAGAGCTGTCGGGTGCCACACAGAGGGAGCTGACGCAGACCCCGGAACCCCATGGTGCTTCTCCAAGAATCTGGGCGACGCAAACCCGCCTGCCCTCACCTTCCTTCTGCCACCAGGGCGCTGTCGCTGGAGGTGGGTTTTGTCCGGGAGCCCTGGAGGCCAGACACAGCTCCAGGCTTCCAGCGAGGGGCGTGCTGGGAACCTCGGGCAGGTCACCCACCCTCTCTGGGCCCGGCTAACTTGGAGCCCAGCAGGTGTCTGCCAGCATTGCGGGAGGGGTGTGAAAAGATGGGGAGGCCGCGTTTGCTGGGTGAACGGGGCCCTCCCTGATCAAGGATAATAATCGAGAGGGAGGGCCACTGCACTGAGTTCCCTGCTCAAGCACCCGGCGCGACCCCTGCGGAAGGTCACGGCTCTGGGGATGGCCAGCAGCTCCAATTAAGCAGGTGCTTCCACAGGACTCGCGTGGAAAAGCAAGCCGCCGCCGGAGGACGGGGTAGGGACGCTGACGGATGAGGCGGGAGCAGGATATGATGGCCGGGTTAATGCCTCCACCTTCCAAACACACTGCTGGGGACAGGGCTGCAAACCCCCAAGGCTGGGTGGCCTCTGGTGCCAGATGCTCGGAATCCACCCAGGGGCTCTCAAGGGCCACAAGTGTGGGAGAGAGCACCACAGAAGTGGACCCCCACGCCCCAGCATACACAGTCACCTTCCCTCCTACCCAGGAGACAAGCGAGCTCACCCCGACCGTCCCCTGTGTCTGAATAAGGCATCAGGCTCTGGGTGAGGCCGCCCCAGCCAGGGATGGGGTGGATCGCCTGCCCGGATGAGGCGGGAGGGGAGAGGGAGGCGGGAGGCAGAGCCTGCCTGCGGCTGGATCAGTGCCCTCTGTGGTTCCGGGTGTCTGATGCTCTGGCATCAGGTGTCTCGCGGGCACTGGAGGGGCTGCCCTGCCAGGGAGAGATGATTCCTAGAAATGGACAAGGATGCAGACAGCAGCACAAATACACAGCCGCCGTGCAGAGTCCTCACTGGCCCTCCTCCATGGGGCTCTCACGCTCGGGGCCCCTCACCCTGCCCTAACCACCCAGGGAGGGTCCCAGACAGCCGGGGCAGCCCCTGCACCCCAGCGCCGCTGGGGTCCCTCAGCCTGCTCATCCGGCCTCACCCGTTCCTTCCCTTGAAAACCACAGTAAAGGCTCTGTCCACAGGCCCCCCGGCCTCCCTGCACGGTGGTGCCCGGCGGGCTGTGTCCCTCCTCTAAGGTCTGTGAGTGACAACCATCTTTCACAGGCACCCATGTCCCGATGGGCTGGCCTCACCAGACCCGAGCAGGAGAAAAGTCACTTTAATGGGAGCCGGGGGAAACGCAGCTTGAGCAGATGCCCAGCACATGGACGGAGGGTCCCTGGGGAGTCTTCCAAAGCACGCCGATGAAACTCTGTGCCAGGGAAGGCCTGAGGTCTGCCCCACCCCCAGGGCACCAGCCCTGCCACCCCGGGGACACAGACTCTGCCCCAGTGTCGTGACCGCTCGGGGCAAATGCGCTCCCCCTGCGTCCCTCGCTGATCCCACACTTAAGGACGTTATATTCTGAGTGCACATTTTTGGAATTCAAAAGAAAACTCTGCACAACAACCGAAATAATGATTTGTAAAGGGTGAGTAAATCCTGGGAGAAAAAGCACTCAGGTGTTTTCCGGTAGGACGGCCTGGTTCCCAGGTCATATGTGCATTTGGCCCCTGTCACGTCCTGGGGCAGCTCTAGCAACAGTGGAAAGCTGTTCCGCGGACGCTCCTCTCTGTGATGGGTTGACTGCTCTTGGATGCGTCACTGAAAGGAGCATCGTGCGTGGGGCTGACCTTGCCCAGGTCCTCCTTTGGATGGGCCAGGGGGCCGGGCTGGGGGCTGGGCCTGGGGGCACCAGGCCTGGGGCCACCCTGCTTGACCCTGTCTCCTCGGACTCACAGCTCAGCCCAGTGCCCTGGGCCAGCGGCTGTTCCAAGGCCCTGAGGGTCACGAGGAGGACAGGGCGCTCTGTCCTCAGTGACGGTGCCCCATCACTCGGCCCTGCACCTCCTCCTTCCTCGCAGGTCACCTGGGGTGGAATGGCCCCCAGCGCTGCCCTGCCAGCAGAGCTGGGATTCCCCCCCAGGAGCTGCTGGCAGAGCCTGGAACTGTCCCCTCTCGCATCCTCAGCAAAGTGCACGTGTGACGCAGACGGCCTGGACTTCCATGGTCAGCAGGAACCCGAGGGGGCTTCCCCACAGGGCAGCCGTAAAGAACCCGCCTGCACTGCAGAAGGCGGATGGGGACGCAGGTCCAAGCCCGGGTCAAGAAGATCCCCGAGAGAAGGACATGGCAACCCCTTCCAGTGTTCCTGCCTGGGAAATGCGACGGACAGAGGAACCTGGCGGGCTACAGCCCACGGGGGTCACAAAGAGTCAGACATGGCTGGGCATGCGCACACCCACGAAGCTGAGGGCCGAGGGCAGCTATGAGCCGAGATGAGCAGACAGAGAGAGCGCCGCCCGCGTCTGGGGGACCACTGGCCTGCCCCAGCCTGGGCACGGCAGGAACCCTCCCAGGGAGACGTGAAGCACGGCCGGGCAGACGTGTGTGTGCGAGTGAGCACGTGTGGATCTGTGTTCACATCTATCTGTCTCACCGGCCCCGCCACGTGGACGGGGACCCACCGGATGGGGCGTTACTATTCACTGCTGGGCTCAGAGTCCAGGACACTGAGCAGGCCTGGCAGATAGGACACAGGAGGTGGCACCCATGCCGGGGTTGGGGGGGACAGTCCGCGGTGTGGCTGCAAAGCCAGGGCCCTGGCTCAGGGGCTCACGGTGGCTGCCTGGTACCCGAATGCCACGGCCCAGGAGTGGTTACGGAAAACTCCAATTCCGTGACGGTCAGGTCTAGGTCCCGGGTGTGTCGGGGTCTCCAGCACCTGTCTGCTTCACTGAGTTAGAGGCAGACCCCCAGAGCACAGTCCTCTCCTAGGGGGCCAGACCTCCTGCAATCAGCAAGGCCCCAGCCAAGGCGACTGGAGCCTCCGCCCGCCCCTCAGCCTCCCAGGCCCCTCTGTCCCCTGTAACTGACCCTCCGGCCACTGAGAGACACACGTGTCTCCTCCAGGGGCGAGCGGGTCACATGGCAGGACGCACGGCTCCCCTGAGAACGCGCTGTTTTCACAGATGAATCCAAACCCCAAAGAGACAGGAGCTCAGGAGGCGGGGTCTGCTAAGGGGCATCTCGGACGTGGTCTTCCTCCCTCCTTGCCACCTGTCCCCACCTCCTGGGGGATGTGACCCCGGGCGTCCCTGAGGCCCTCAGCGGGAGACCCACATCCTTACTTCACCTCCTCCAGACTCGGAGGCCTCCAGCACACGGGCGCCTGAGGGCAGCCCACCCCATCTGCCCAGGCCTGCCGCGCCCACTGGGAGCTCTAGTGCCAGGACTATAGCCTCCAGCCCGAAGGCCAGGTGCCCAGTGACAGCACCGCCAGGGGAGGGGTGACTCCTCCCGAAACCTTCCGCGGCGAAGCCCTGGAGACCTAGAGTCGGTCACTGGCGAGGTCCATGCTGGGTGCCCCAACCCCATCCCTCATGTCCCCTCAGCAGCTCAGCCCCCCTCCCACCTCCGCCCAGAAAAATGCCATCCACAGCCCAGCGTCACTGCGGACAATCGTGGCTCTCGGCTCCTATGGACTCTGCGAACACTGCAACGTGGGTTTCTGGGTTGTTCGCAGCCTTGCTGGGGGAGCTGGGGGGCTCAGGTCATGACATTCCCGGCAGAAGCAACTGCTTCGGCCAAGAGAGCAAAGAAGGCGGGACTTTTCTGGAAAACACTGGATCTTGCCTGCGTTCCATCCTTTCTACTGCCTGAGGGAGGGTGTGGGAGGCCCTGCTGAGCCCACTTCACAGATGAGCAAACAGAGGCCTGGTGAGCAGGGTCATAGAGGCCTGGTGAACAGGGTCACAGAGGCCCGCCACCCCTGGCTCACACCACAGGATGGAACCAGGTGCTCCTCCAGACTGAGCGGACGCGCCAGAACTGAACGCTAGGTGCGCCAGGCTGGGGCGGGCCCACCTCTGCACCTCCGCACCCCTCCGCCTACAGTAGGTGTGTGTGTCAACCTGCTGAGATGGGCAGGTGTGTAAGGCAAGGGTATCGAAGGAAAAAACAGGTAGCGTGAGAAGCAGTGAAAGTTACTGCAATGTACAGGCCGAGTGTGAGAACATCAGAGCCTCTTCCCTGACCTCCCGGCTGACTATCCCTGCCCCTCTCTGCCAAACCCCTCCATCGGCAGGGAGGCCCTCACTTCCAGCCCTGTGCCACGGGCTCTCTGATTGGCTGGCTCTGGAGGGATTCAGCCAATGGGTGGGCGGAGGACAGAGCGGCAGGTACCTCTTCTGCACATCCTCCGTGACTCCCCAGCTCTGGGTGCCCCCTCTGCGGGCAAACACAGTCTCCTCTCCGTGCCCTCCTTCCACCAAAGGCGCTTCATCGGAGCCACGAGGTGGGTTCTGTTTCTGCCACGACTGCAGCCGACACTCCCCTAGCCCCGCTACTGCAGGGGGATCTCGGAAACGTGTGCCTCATGTAAGGACATCGGGCCCTTCGCCGTGTCACCCGCGCTCAGAAAGCCCTGGTCCCAGGCTCTATAGGGAGCCCGGGCTGGGGGACACCCGGAGCACCCACGGCTCCTATGGAGAGGCGCTCGCCCAGCATCCCAGTCCCGCCCACCGGCTGGCAGGTGAGGGCAGCCCCCACC
>SJYC01101401.1:0-51306 GCA_006408675.1 Madoqua kirkii
TTGCAGCTCACGGCCGCGTGCTCATGGAGCAGCAGCTCACAGCAGCAGGGGTCGCCCCCGACCACCGCGGTATGATACAGTGGGGTCAGGCCGTAGCTGTCCTTGTAATCCGGGGATGCGCCAAGCTCCAAGAGGGTCTGGAAAACAAAACAAAACACACCAAACGTGAGGTCACTGGTCTCATGGCCCCTTCTGCAGGAGTGAATCAATCAAGAAGGAAGAGGGGGGTCATGCTCCCCACTCCCAGGCCAAGGTGACCACTAGCCCCCGGTTCCTGTACTTCTCCTGGCCTCCTGGAACTGAAGTAGCACCCGGTGCCAGGCACACACACACGCTTACACACCCGAGGGATGGAGGCATTCTGCACAGGTGACCCTCGGGCACTACCCACTGCCCGGCTGGCCCCTGTGGACCAGTGGAGAGTAAGAGGGGAGATGACATTTGCAGGAAAGAGCTGTACCGTTGAATAAAGGTACAGTGTAAACCATCTCTGTGCGCGTCCTGCAGGGGGCAAAATGAGCCACAGTCATCATAAACACTTGATTTCCAAGGCAGCCAGCTGAACAAGGGCAGCCGCTATGAAGTTCAGAAATCTGCTTCATAGACGAGCACCATCTGTGGGTCCTCCCCCCCCGCCACAGTGGGTCCCCTCCCCTCCTCGCCCTGGCAGAGAAAAAGGGCCGGGGGCCTGAGCCCCGCTGTCCTGCGCTCCACGGCATGGCACAGAGCCCGGGCTGGTAGAGCGTGCTTAAATAACAGCGTGGGGAGTGATGGGGCTGAGGCCCACCCCCTGTCCCCCAGCATCAGCTCCCAGTGTCTGTGGAGGGAGGTGAGTTTGAGCTGAAAATATAAGCCCTTCCGCTGAAACAGAAGGGAAAGATCACTTTTTGTGATCAGCTTGCTCTTCCAAGCTCCAGTGGGAACACGACTTTGGGGTTACCCTGGGGTGGCTGTTGTGGGGCGGGAAGGGGTTCAGGGCAGACGCAGGAGGTCAGGCGAGGGGGCGTCCCCTGAGATGGGCCCTGTGTCACCTTCAGGGCCAGCAGGTTCCTGGTGCGGGCGGCTTTGTGCACGGCTGTCATCCCGTCCTTGGCGCGGAAGTCTAGGTGGGCCCCGCCGTTCCGGAGGGCCTTGATCATCTCCGCGGGGTCGTCCAGCTGAGCGGCCAAAGTCAGGGGAGTCTCTAGGGGCCCAAACACACATGCGCTAGAACCAGCCAAGTCAGATCATCCCCACAGCCGAGCTCAAACATCCCTAAGAGCTTGACAAGCTGACACCCCAGAGTAACACGGCCCCCACCCACCTGCCGACCCCAAGCGTCTACACAGCTCCAGCCTGGCTCTGGCAACCCTGGAGATGACGGCGGTGACTCTCGGGGTCACGTGCAAACCAAAACGGGAGCAGAGGCAACATTCAACATCATCGCTTCAGGGGCCCCGAGTCCAAGAAGCAGCCTCTGCGCTCGGCACAGAGAAGCCACAGCCCCAGCCGATGCCTCCCTACAGGAGGAACCACAGGTCAGGTAGGGCTGCAGGTAAAGAAGCAAAGGAAGGGCCTTCCCTGGCGGCCCAGTGGCTAAGACTCCACGCTTCCGCTGCTGGGGCCGTGGGCTCAATCACTGGTCGGGGAACTACGATCCCACATGAGGCAGGGTGCAGCCAGAAAGGAAAACATAAATAAATAAAAAGAAAATTAAAAGACTGGAAAGGCAGACGCCCGCCTTTCTCATGTCAGTTCACGACGTCTACAGGCACCTTGGGAGATGCCAGGGGTTGAGCTGAAGGGAAACAGGCTCATGCCTGTTAAGACACAGGCTCATGCCCCCCAGGGGTCTCCACTGAGCCAGCACAGAGACCCCGATGGTCATCATGATGAGAGGGGACCCACACAAACAAGGACCAATCTACAGAAGCCCAGGGGCAGAAGGCTGAAGTCCGCCCGCATGGGGACAAGGGTCAGGAAGGGGCCCCACGCTGGGCAGGTGGGCCAGGCTGCAGGGGCCGTGGCTGAGGACGAGCCTTTGTCATCAGACAGCTCTGCTCAGTGTCCCTCAAGTTCTGCCATCACCCCTGTTGAACAGCCTGCATGACTGATGTGGCTAATTTGAGAGGCTCTTAACTTATAGCAAAGCGCAAAGAGTAATATGACGACATGCGGGTTCCCCTGAAACGCTGATAGTTAATAATGAGTCGTTTTAGCCTCGAGCAAGTCTGCAGAATAAGAGAAGCGGGTTATCACCCAGGGGGGCAGAATTCCCTTCAGACCACCTGTCACCGACACAGCACCCGGTACTCTGAGAAAAGGCACCTTCATCACAAATTCAGATTGACAGCTCCCTTCTGTTTGTAATTCTGACACTGATCTATCCGCACATGGCGGGGGGATAGATCAACAGTTTGGGGGGCTTTTGAAATGCACTGCTGGAATCCCTCTGTGCCTTGATTTTTTGTGAGACCCATGGGTTTAACCTCTTCCTTGTAATTTGTCTGCAGCAGGTAGACACACCCCAGAGTGTGTGAACACACAACTTATGTGTTGTCTTCCAAGGGAAAGGGTATGACACACAAATGCCACAGACGCATCCTCGCTGTAAATGTACAGAGGCACCGTCTCAAGCAGAGATGTTTAAATGATGGAGTTTTCTGGGGCAACTGAAGGACCGAGGTGACAGCAGGGACATTCCCTACACAAAAAGCGTCACCAAGGCAAGAAAGCCAGGACTTGGGGAGGGTGTTGGGGGTGCAGACCGGCTGGGATCCTGGGCAGCGGTGTGGATATACGGCCAATGGGCAGAGAGAAAGAGACTCAAAGAGAGACCCCGGCCGCCCGAGACACGAGAGGGAGGGCCAGGCCCTCGTTGCCTCACCCCAGCCATGCCCGGCAGAGAAAGGACGCAGCAGTGGGTTGTGGGTGACCGGGGAAGGGCGTAAGGATGGGGTCGTCAGGGGCCGCCGGCAGCCACCCTCCAAAGTCAAGCCTCTTACAGCAGCTCCTCGTGATGCGAGCGCACATCCGTGCTGACAGAGCCCAGGGCAAGGCCAACCTTCCAAACGATTCGGGCTTTCCTTTCTTACTGACGGTCTGCACTTGGCCGACGCCAAAGCCAGGCGGTCCAAAGGAGAAAGCTTTTGTTTCTGCGGCACTATTTCACAGCTGACAACCTCAATGTCACTTTACACGGGGAGCACTGTCTAAGAGGGAGCTGCTGGCAAACGGTGACATTCCAAATTACAGAGCCCTCTGGCCCGGCCGCCCCCCGGGGGCCAGCGCTGGGCGCGCAGGCAGGGGGAGGGGAGCAGACACCCCGTCGGGGGCTGCGTGCCTCCTGCACGAGACGGAACCTCAGCCCTTGGACGCCACTCAGGGACACTGTCTTAGGACACGTGGCTGTGTCCTAAGGATTTCAGCGGCCCTCGCCGACCCACACCACAGACTCGGCACACTCAGACCCAGCCAGGACCCACCCTGGCGAGGTCAGGACAGCCCCCAGCTTAGACTCCCGTTCCGGAAGGGGGCGTCCAGTGAGACCCCACGTGGGCGGATGGGAGCAGCAAGTGGGGTCCCGTCACCAGCTCGCTCCTGCGGCCCTTACAGGACCGCACTGTCTATTAATGGGGCATTGATCCCGCCCCCAGCATGCTCGGGAATGGCAATCATCTGGCACCCTATTCTTTGAAAATATTTCTGCTTTGGCGTTTTGAAATTTTCTAAGTTTTAAAAAATGCACTGGAACCTCCATGAATATAACCTCACAGGGGACCAGTCTCTCTCATCTTTGGAGGTGACTTTGAAGACAGCATCCCCTCTAAACCTACAAACTGCATGATGGGATTCTGGCTCCAGGAATGACTGGGACGTGCTTTGAAAGGCAGGTTCTTGGCTGTGAGCATGGGAAGTGCCTACAAGCCCAGGGGGAGGACACCAACTACAGGGCTTCCGGTCCGTCTGGAGGTGGGGTGAGGCCCGGCGGGCGGGAGGCAGGCGGCAGGATGCTATGCAGGCGCGGGACAGCTGCCAACCCCCGCAGCTGGGAGTGTGTGCCAGCCCCAGTTCAGGAGGCACAGCCAGGACCCAGAGGATGGGAGCCTGGTGAGAACCTCCCACAGCAGCAGCACCGCCCAGCTCTGCTACCCCAAAGCCTGGGCAGCCTCCAGCACGTGTCCCAACCTTCCGGGCCTCAGTTTCCACACCTGTGTTACTGCTGTTTAGTCACCAAGTCATGTCTGACTCTTGGCCATCCCAAGGACTGTAGCCCGCCAGAGTCCTCTGTCAATGGGCTTTCCCAGGCCAGAATACTGGAATGGGTTGCCATTTCCTCCTCCAGGGGATCTTCCTAACCCAGGGATCGAACCTGCATCTCCTGGTTGGCAGGCAGATTCTTTACCAGTGAACCAGCTGGGAAGCCCTCCTGCACCGATACAATGGGAATCAAAGAAGGACCAGCATCTCATGGGGCTCTGGGAGGATCAGATGCCACAGCTGACGCTAGAGGAGTGCTTGGCCCACAGAGTTCCTCCAAGGGATGTGGCTAGAGATGGGTTTTATTTTCTTTATTATTGTTTGACAAACATAGACAGCATATTGAAAGCAGAGACATTACTTTGCCAACAAAGGTCCGTCTAGTCAAAGCTATGGTTTTTCCAGTAGTCAGGTATGGATGTGAGAGTTGGACCATAATGAAGGCTGAGCACCAAAGAACTGATACTTTCAAACTGTGGTGCTGGAGAAGACTCTTGCAAGTCCCTTGGATTGCAAGGAGATCACACCAGTCCATCCTAAAGGAAATCAACCCTGAATATTCATTGGAGGGACTGATGGTGAAGCTGAAGCTCCAATACTTTGGCCACCTGATGGGAAGAGCCAGCTCATTGGAAAGGACCCTGATGCTGGGAAAGATTGAAGGCAGGAGGAGAAGCGGGCAAGAGAGGATGAAACAGTTGGATGGCATCACCGACTCAATAGACATGACTTTGAACAAACTCCGGGAGATGGTGAAGGACAGGGAAGCCTGGCAAAGAGCTAGACACGACAGAGGGACTAAACACTGGGGTTTTTTTCAGTGTTTTTTAAAACCTATGCAACGCCTCTATTATTATATAATCATAAAAGTAATTTCTAAAATGAACCATGAAGCCAATGCTTATTCCCACGTCCCCTCACCCCCTGGACAGGCACAAAGCCCACGAGACTTTCTTTCCTTTCTCAGCAAGACAGTCATGGTGTCCCAGGACACAGACCAAGTGAAACGAACATTCCCAGACCTAGTTAGTGATCTGCCCTGTGTGGGGACAGCAGCTGCCCCGAGGGGAGGACTAGGTGTGTCTCCTCAAACTCCCACAGGACAGACGGCTACACAGACAGGCAGGGGGGTGGGTGGACGGGTAGGTGGGTACACCTGAGGGTGGGAGGGAGGGACGCCTAAAGCAAAG
Source organism: Madoqua kirkii (assembly GCA_006408675.1). Taxonomy (NCBI): domain Eukaryota; kingdom Metazoa; phylum Chordata; class Mammalia; order Artiodactyla; family Bovidae; genus Madoqua; species Madoqua kirkii. The sequence continues at coordinate 5,430 of SJYC01101401.1, forward strand.
TGCCGGCCGGTGGTACAGAGAGAGATGCCAGACACGCGCACAGCTAAGAACGAGCTGGACAGAACAACAGGGGACTAGTATCTGGTCGCAAGGTAGACTGAGGGAACACAAACCATGCACTTAATTTACCTCTGTAAGTAATTAACCCGTCACTGGACCTAAGACCCATTGCTGAGTGACTCCTAATGAGCGGCCACGCCCACCTCATTCCACGGCCCGCTGGCCTCGTGCAGAGCAACACAGGCCAGCAAAGCCTGACCCTGGGGTGGAACCACCGAGTTCCAGCCTGGGCTCAGCTATGACTTTGACAGAAACCTTGACCCCTACAGGCCGTGGGTTCCCTACTGTTTTGCAAAGCTCCGCCCACGCGAAGGGTCACAGGAAGTGAACATGCTTCACCTGAGTGGGCAGTGACGGGACAGGAAAGAATCACGGTACCCGTTTAACCTGGAAACTGAGTCCCCAAAACACTCCCAAGAGGGACAGATTCCAGTGGACTTGAGGCTGCCTCCGCTCACATTCATACAACCTCACTTTCCTAAAACAATGCATCTGGTTAAAACGCGCATCTCTAAAACACAGCACATCCCTTCTAAGACACGCTGAAATGTTGCCACCCAAATGCAGAACTGTGGACGATGACCCAGGACACCTTCCCATCTGAGACTGTGGCTGCCAAACCCGGGGACAAGCAGCCGAGAATGTTCCACAAGTCCCCCACAATGCGGGTGTCTCCTTGGAAGGGGAGCCTGAGAAACTCATACAATCAGAAAAGCAGAGCTGGGGGCAACACTCCTGGCCTTGCCCTTCTGCCCGTATCTCTCCTCCACGTCAGCCCCAAAAGTCACAACATCACAGGGGGACATGTCCACATTTCCGTGACGAATCCAGGGACCTCAGCGACTCCTCAAAACTCCCCAGGACCAGCGAGGGAAGCACGGGACTGAGGGAGCCCTTGCTCATCACCGAGAGCAACGCTTCTCAGCCTCTGGCAGGCAGGCACGTCCCTCAGAAGGCTCGTTCAGGCAAAGGGTCCTGGCTCCGCTCCCGGAAATGGTACGGTGGGACTGAAGAGTTGAGAAACCGCAGCTCTGCAAGTGACCCTGGCGGGCCAAGGGCACGCTCTGCTGGAGGACACGGCTTCCCAGACTCAGCCACACACGACATCATGGGTTCCCACCTCAGACACTGATGTGTATGACCCAAGAATTAGGGCGGCACTGCCTCCCCAAGCAGCTTTTAGCCGCAGCTGAGTCTGAGACCCTCTGCGCTGAACTCCTGCTAACCCCCAAACACTGGAGGCAACCAAAATGTCCTTCGGGAGGTGGACAGGATAAACAAAACTAGAAAATCTGTACAGCGGATCACTATTTAGTGACTAAAAAGAAAAGTGTATCAAGTCCTAAAAAGACACAGCTCAATCTTACCGGAGCATCGCTAAGCAAAAGGAGCCAGTCTGAAAACGCGACGTGTGGCATGATTCCAATTACAAGACATTCTGGAAAACTAAAACTGTGAGGATGCTAAACCAATCAGGGGTTGCCAGGGGTTCGAAAGAGAGGGGGGATTGAACAGGCAAAAAGCGCAGGGGATTTTTATTTTTTTCAAGTTGCAAAACCACTCTGTATGATTCTGTAATGGTGAATACGAGACTCAAACATCTGTCAAAATCATAAACTCTACAAAGAGGGATGCTCAAGGTATGCACATTTTTAAAATAAAGCTTAAAGGTTCATTTAGGAGATGTGGGATCCCAGGATGGAACACAGACTGTGACAGAAGAGTCTGATTGCATTAAAAACGTAAAAAACAACATCACGGGAGGAGCAGGAGGGAATACACTGCCGACCTTAGGTGACTGCGGGAGTGAGCAAAGGCAACAAGAACGGCACACGAGCACTGTTCTCCAGCGGATGAAGCTGTGGGGTGCCGGCCAACAAGCTGGGGGCCACTACATCTCTCCTCCGGGAAAGAGCAGTCTAACACACAGACGGCTGAGAACAGAGCCAGGGCTCTCACCGTCTGCACGGGCTGTTACAGAAAAGCAAGGGGCGGGGACTGGAACAATCTTCATGGTGACTGAGGAGGACTGGGGACGTCTGTATGGATTCAGGGCTGGTTTACTCTAGATTCCGATGGGTACACATGGAAGCCGACTATATCTATACACGAACAAGTGCACACACTTATATCTCCTTGCTCCTGCCTCTGAGAAAGCACACAAGCAACGACTCCCCGGAGGTGACAGCACACGCGGCGCCCAGATCTTGGGCTCTAAGACCACCCTCCCAGGCACGCTAAAGGCACAGCAGATCACACGGCTAGAGCGGGAAATACACAGGATGAGCCTGGAGCACCTTCTGGTGCCCAGGAGCAAGAAAGGGGCGTGAGGAGACGGCGAAGAAGAAGGAAGAGGAGGGGGCGGGGCAGGACAGAGGAGGAGGAGGAGGAGAATCCACGCTGACACAGGAGCCAAATACAAGAGCCCCAGGCGGTCAAGGCTGGAGCCATCTGAACCACAGAATATATACAGCATGGTGCGCACGTGCGTGCGTGCGTGCGTGCGTGCGTGCGTGCGTACGTGCGTGCGTGCGCGTGTGCTAAGTCGCTTCCGTCGTGTCGGACCCCTTGCAACCCCATGGGCTGCCAGGCTCCTCATTCCATAGGGCTGTCCAGGCAAGAACACTGGAGTGGGTTGCCATGCCCTCCTCCAGGGGCCCCTCCCAACCCAGGGGTCAGACCCACATCTCTTACGTCTCCTGCACTTGGCAGGCGGGTTCTTCAGCACACACACCACCGGGGAAGCCCAAGTGGTATTGTATTATAACTCAAATTATAAATTACACATCCTTGCGTCCACACTGGTAAAAATGAATGAATGGGGGAGAGGAGACAAATTTCATCTGCTGAAGAATTCCACACCCAGCCAGGGGAGCAAGGGCCGCACCCCAGTGACGAGCGTGCCCTCGATGCAATACGATGAGAAGGGGTCCACCTCTGCGACCTTCCTCCCAAACCCGTGTGCCCCCGTCTAATCATGACCCAAACATCAGACAAACCTCAAGAGAGGGACGTGCACAAAACCCCTGACCGGTTCTCCTCCAGGTGGCCAAGGTCATCGAGAACACGGAAGCCCTGCAAAGCGTCATGAGCAAGGGCGCCGACAGAGACAGGAGGACGGCCTGTCGTGAGGGACCCGGAAACGGAAGGGGGACGCTCAGTAACTACCAAGGAAAGACAGCAGCGTACGGGTCTCCAGACCACCGACGGTCCTCTCTGAAACACGGCGGGTTACAAACACGCAAAAGGCGGCAAGGATTGCAATGCTGTTGCACCTCTCACTTAAACGCAGGTCTCCCTGAACCGGGAACCGCACCTGGCAAGCCACACAGCACCCAGAGGCTGTTGCGGTCACGGCTCGGTGGCCCTCAAGCGGCCTCCATCGGCCCCAGTCCTTGGTGCATCTCGGACCCTCTGTGGACTGGTGTTTACGAGGTCCCAGGACCGTGCCCTCAAGGTGCTGTTACTTCTGGGGAATTTCACCGGACTCATTCAGGGGCGAGGACGAGATAGCAGCATATAGACCAAAGGGCCACCATCATTAAATCAGGATCCACTGCCCAAGGCACCTTCTAATTGGGCCATGGGGAGCTGGGCAGGGGCGCGTGGCAGCGCCGGGCACGTCTTGGCCCAGATGATGAGCTGCCGCCGCCTGGAAGCTGATATCATCACGGGAGCTCAGAAAATGAGGCCCGCGGGGGCTCTGCAGAATCAGCCCAGTCAACGCATATTCAGTTTCTACTTCCCATCAAGATCCTTCCAGGGCTGAGCGACGTTTCTAGCTTCATTACGGCCCTGCCTCGCTGTGCCTGGGCCAACTTTCAAGTTCGGGAAGACAGCGCGAAATAAAAGCCCTAAGTTTTGCTCCAGTTGTTAGCTTCGCTTCCTTTTCAGGGCTCGAAAAACCATCCCTCTCGTCCCAGAGGTTCCCACCAAAGCAGGCGATGAGCCGAGATCCCACTGGATGAGTATTTCTTTCGGCTCCTCTCACTGTTACCTAATCAAATTTCCATCCGAACGGGGACCAGACAGTCAGAATAACCCGGGCTGCTTTGTTTTAATTGACAGGCTGATCCTCCGGGATTTAATTATCTCTGGTGCATCCCTTAGTCCAGAAGTGCCGTTTTGCCCCGCGCAGGCCCCCACGCCCAGCCCGGGAGCGCCCCCAGGACATGCAGCCCACGTGCAGGGATGCAGCACGCGTGTTGCGAGCCTCATGCACTTCCTGTGCTTGGGAAGGAAGCCGCTTCCAGCGCTCTGCTCCGGGAGTGAAGTCTGGTTCTCAGTCGGCTCTACCTCTTGGTGGCTGGCTTTTGAGGAAGTCGTAGATCTCAGCTAGGAGCCGCCAGGACACAGGCTCACCCTGGGATCACCAGAGCTGCGGAGGACGACCACGCAGCATCTGGAAAAAAGCGCAGGAGCAGGGCGGGTGCGGCTCTGCCTCCCCCGAGGCTGGGGAGATGACTCCCTCCGGGAGCTGGGAAACTCTGCCTAAAGCCCACATGCTAGAGCCCGCCCTCCACACAGAGAGAAGCCCACACACCCCAGCGGGAGGGCAGCCCCCCGCTCACAGCACCGGGGAAAGTCCACGCGCAGCCATGAAGACCCAGCACGGCCGAAATTAAATAAAGAAATAATTTTTTTTTAATGGCCCTAAGACCACTGACTGAAAAAAAACCCCCAAAACCCACTGTGTTTGATCACTGTCAGACTTGTCCACACGGACGCCTGCACGGAGGTTCGTAGCAACTTTCGTCACTAACACCTGGACGCCACCAAGGTGCTCTTCCGTAGGTGGATGACAGAGCTGTGGTGCACCAGCTGGCGGGACGTTGTTTGGAATGAAACAGGCACAGACGAGGGAGGGAAGGGCTGGGAGCACGGGGCCGGCAGGGGCAGACCGTCACATACAGGACGGCAGGGCAAGGTCCCGCTGCACAGCACAGAGAGCTGTTGCTGTGTTCCATATCTTGGGATAAGCCATCGTGGAAAAGAATATAAAAAAAGAATGTCTATATGTGCAAAACTGAGTCACTTCGCTGGAGAGCAGAGTTTGGCACAACATTGTAAATTGACTATAATAAAAAAAAAATGAGCTATCAAACCACAAAAAGACGCGGATGAAATGTAAATGCCTATGACTGAGTGAAACAAGCCGATCTGAAAAGGCCACACACTCTGTGATTCCAACTACATGACATTCTGGGAAAAGCCAAACTACAGATTCAGCAAGAACAGCGGTTGCCAGGGGTTAGTGGGAGGGAGGGATGAACAGGCAGGGCACAGAGGATTTTTCGGGCCGTAAAGCTGAGCTCCGCTTGGTGGTGAATACGCGTCCTTACACGCTCGCCTACACCCACGGAATGTACAGTAGCGAGGGAACCCTGATGTAAAGGTGGATTTAACACAAGTGCGTCACCACTGGCTCGTCAGTGGCCACGCTGATGTCAGGCGCTAGCCGTGCCGGAGCCTGGGAGGCGGGTGGTTAAACGGAACCCCTGTTCCTTCCATTTAGTATTCTGTAAACCTAAGGTGAATAGGTGAAGTTGCTCAGTTGTGTCCGACTCTTTGCAACCCCACGGACTGTAGCCTACCAGGCTCTTCCATCCGTGGGATTTTCCAGGCAAGAGAACTGAAGTGAGTTGCCATTTCCTGTAAAGCTAAAACTACTCTAAAAAATCAAGTCTAAGGTGGCTCGGATAGTAAAGAATCTGCCTGCAACCAAAGAGAGCCGGGTTCGATCCCTGGGTTGAGAATATGTCTTGGAGAAGGGAATGGCAACCTACTCCAGTGTTCTTGCCTGGAGAAGCCCACGGACAGAGGAGCCTGGCGGGCTACGGTCCACGGGGGCCGCAGTGAGCGGGACACGACTGAGCGCCTGACACTCTCACTTTCAGGGGGAGTTCTGCTGTACAGAGACTAGTAGCTGCGAGAAGTGAAGCTGATGGAGAAAGGCACCATTTGGCAGCCTCCACGTGAGAGCTGTTCAATAATTCTGTTTTAAATGTTGAACATGAAAATAAATAAAAATTTATCATTTATCTACCCAGACCCCCCCCAGAAACCACCCACCCCAAATCCTCTGATTACTGTTAATTACTGGGTGAGACCCTGGAACGTCCTGAAACAGGATCGCTTGCCCGGGGGGTGGGGTCCTGCCCCTGCTCCCCCACCTGCAGGCGGGGGGTCCCAGCCTCTGCTGGAGCCCCTGCTCTTAGCTCTGTGCTCTGTCAGGTGCTAGTTTACGTGGATTTGAGGGGAAAACGGGTTTCTCAGGGTTGGCTCTTCCGGCTCGGTGAGTTCAGAGGCCGTCATTACGGGGCTGCTTCAGGAAACCCAGCGTTTATTTAACCCAGTGCCAGCTTCTCCGTGGGTTGCTGCCGGCGGATTGAGCCTTTTTCAGCTTCGGGGGAGAGTAGGGAATATCCTCCCCTGTCTTCCTCCTTCCTGGATCCCCAAGGCTCCAATCCATCTGCTCTCTCGATGACTCCATCCATCATCACAAGGACGAATCTTTTTTTTTTTTGTTTGGTTGCCTTTTTTGCCCTTTATTTATTTCTGGCGGGGTCTCCATTGCCGGGCGTGGGCTTTCTCCAGCTCTGGAGTGTGGGCTTCTCAGTGCAGCGGCCTCTCCCTTCGCAGAGCACAGGCTCTAAGGCTCAAAGCCTTCCGTAGCTGTGGCGCTCGGGCTTAGCTCCTCTGCAGCACGTGGGGTCTTCCCAGACCAGGGATCGAACCCGTGTCCCTTGCATCAGCAGGCAGATTCTTAGCTGCCGGGCCACCAGAGAAATCCAAGGGCAGCATTTTAAGCTCCAGCGGGAGACCAAGAGCATGCCCACTGACCCCAGTTTGGAAGCAATCTGGGGTCTACACTGACATGCTGTTAGAAGCTCCGTTAGGGTCAGCTCTGGAATAACAGTCACTTCAAACTCTTGGAATCCTGAGACTCTGGAGGGCTTGGTTCACGGTGGGAAGGAGCCAGTGGGAGGGGTGGTGCTCGGCCCAGAAAACCATCAGGAAACAGCCATGGATGCAGCCAGGTGAAGAGGAGCCAAAGGCCACCCAAGGAGAGAAGCCGGGTCAGGGACCACAGACCCCAGGCCTGGCTCAGGTCTGTGACTGTCCCTGGAGGCTCAGGTGCCCGCTCAAGAACCCACGGACCCGTCTGTGGTCCAAGCCTCAGTGCTGGGAACCACGTCACCGTGATGGACTGAACCCCCGCACCCCGCCACGAGCTGGGCCCAGCCTAGACGGCTAGGCTCAGAGGAGGAACCCGCTCGCCACAGGGCCAGAACCAGCGCGTGCTCACTGCCTGCCCCCGACCCCGCCTGTGCTCAGACCCAGGGAGGCAGAAGCCCTGGCGCCCACCCCTGCTGCCCCTGCGGACGGAATGCCCAGCCCTGCCTCCTCCTGCTCCCCGTCTGGACTCTTCACAGAGGCCACTCCCGACCTGCCACCTGGGACATGCCCTTCTCCCCAGCCGCGGGGCCTCACCTCACCAACCCTGCCCTTGGAAGGTCAGCCCCCCGCAGGCATGGCACGGCTTCCTCCTCCAGGGGTCCCCACCCACAGGAGCCCCCGCAGCCTCGTGCCCACATCACCCATCAGGACGGCCGGGAGCCCGGCTTGTGCATGTTGCCCTCTGCCCCAGCACACAGACCTCCGGGTTCCCCGTCTCACCACGTCCACTGGGCTGGTAACCTGCTCACCTTCAGCCAGGCCTCCGCACTACCCCCCAGCTGGGCCTGAGGTCTCCTGACCCCTCCAAGTACCCTGGCATCTGTCACCTGGCATCTCAGGCACTGAGGGCATGTCACTGAGGATCCAGCAGCCCTGCACTCACACTGCGCAGCTAAGTTTAGGGGACAGGAGTTGGCAGTGGTCACAGCGTGGTCACCTGAGCATGGACGGGGACCGCCGTGGCCAGAGGAGAACAGGGGTGCGTCCTGCCCAGCCTCAGGGGTCAGAGGAGCCCCCACAGTGATGAGAAAGCGCCCTTCCTCAGCTGCAAACACACCTGCTATAGGTTCAGAAAGTGTGAGGGCCACATGTGTATGTGACGTTGACAAGGGGTGGGCGGGCTGCCCCGTCCCAGGAGGAGAGGGGAGGGAGGCCCTGCTCGCTGAGTCCAAGACGAACGCTCTCTGCTCAGCATCGCCCGCTGCCGGGGGAGAGGGGGAAGCCCTAAGCTGCCGTGGGGACCCTCGCCTGAGCTGCTCTCGGCCCTCACAACAGCCTCACGCCCGCTGGTTGAGTTCACCTGTCGCGTGGGCACAGGGCTCTCCCTGGGGAGACGGTGCTTCCCCTCAGGGGCCACTGCGTAACGTCTGGAGACATCTTTGGTGGCCACAGCTGGTGGGGGCATTCCTGGCATTTGTGGATGAAAGCCAAGGAGGCCAGAAGCACCCCACGACGCACAGGACAGCATGAAGAGCTGCCTGGCCCCGTGACGGAATATCATTCAGCCATGAACAAAGAAGGAAGTCCCACTGTTTGCAAGGATGCAGACGGACCGTGAGGGTGGGACACTATGCTGAAAGAAGTCAGACGGGGAGAGACAAACACTGAACAATCTCACTGCACAGGGAGCCTGAAACAAAGGCACTCAGAGACACGAGGCAGACTGGGGCTGCCCCGGGCAGGAGGCGGGCGTGGGCAGCGCAGGAGGAGGGCGGCCACGGTCCAGACCTCCAGCTGCAAGATAAGTGCGTGCCATGGATGCCGTGGGCAGCCTGGGGGCTGCGGTTAACCATGCTGCGCTGTCAGGGGTCCCCCCAGAGTCCAGCGCTCAGGGCTCTGCATTCCCCGTGCAGAGGACACAGACGGAACCTCTGGCTGGGGGACTAAGATCCCACATGCCACACGGCATCATACAGCTCAGAAAAAAAAATACTCTGTATATTTAAAAGCGGCTAAGAAAGCAGATGGGCTTCCCCTGGTGGCTCGGTGGTAAAGAATCTGCCTGCCGACGAAGCAGAAGCAGGCTCAGATCCCCGGGTGGGGAAGATCCCCTGGAGGAGGAAATGGCAGCCCACTCCAGTATCTTGCCTGGAGAATTCCATGGACAGAGGAGCCTGGAGGGCTACAGTCCATCAGGTCGCAAAGGAGCTGGACGTAGTGACTGAACAACAATGAGAGAGTAGCTCCAGAAAGTTCTCATCATAAGAAAAAAAAAGTGGAACTGTGGCTGGGGCTGGCTATCAACTCGCTGTGTTGCGGTGATCATTCCCCAGGGTGTCCACAAACCAGATCCTTACACCACACGCTGAAAATAACGCAAGGTTTCCTGACAACTGCTTAGCCATAAAACCGGAAACCAAAGAGAAAAGAGAAGATTCAATAAAAGTGCCCATTTGGAACTGGCGAAAAACAGAAAGGCTCACCCAGCCCCAAGGTCAGCAGGCCGGAGGACGGCGGCCTGCACGCACGGGTCTATCCCACACGTGACCCGAGGCCCCGCGCACAGAGGCTTGGTTTCCAGCAGAGGGAGCGAGACACCTGTGAGTTCCTGTCTCCCAGGGCAGGAGACGGCAACTCTGCTATCCACGCATTCACTCACTCAACTCAGGTCCGCGCTGAGCACCTTCCACCTGCCAGGTGCGGCCTGGCAACTCCGGGTACAACACAGGCGCTCGGAGCAGGGAGAATGCGCGTTGAAGACCCAGGGCAGGCTGAGGCTGCGTGTGCCCGTGGAGTCTGAACCACAACATCACCTCTTCTCCCTGAGCCCACGCTTCAGGGGGCTTTCCCCAAGTCTCTCCAACCAGCCCTACCTCCAGTCTCCAGGTCGTGGAAATTCGGATCCAGGCCTCGGTCCAGCATCTTGACGATCTTCTCCACTGACCGATGCTGGATGTGATCCATGCATTTTTTCAAATTGGTCTGGAGAGAAAAGGGAAAGTGGTTTTACGGAGAAACGTCTCTACAGGCCACGGGAAGGCTCCTTGTGGGGCGCACGCTGGCCTCCTCTACAGAGAGGAGAGCCACCCCTCGACGGGGCCCCTGCAGACCCCAGGCTCACCTCACCGGGTAACGTCACTCTGTGTCTGGAACCCCAGGGCCAAGCTCAGAGCCCAGGACGTGGAAAATGCCATCAGCCCACCCTGGAGGAATGTTCTAGAAACTCCCCCACCGATTCCTGTCCTTGCCTAAAGTCACAGGACGTTTCTTCACTTTCAGAAGGCTGAGCATCCTGGGCCACTTTGAAAACAACACTTTCCAGGGGGCACCCCAGGTCTTCCAACTTCATTCCTGGTGAGCGAGGCCCAGGGATTGGTATTTGTGCTTCTTAATCTCTAAAGCGGCAGGCTCAGTGGGGAGCAAAAGGGCACAGCTCACTCGGCTTAATCCAAGCAAGTCAAGGTGAAGGAGACAGTCACTCCTCAAGAGATCAGAAGGACTGGGGGCTCAGCCCCGACGGGGCCGCCCAGCCACATCTGCAGGGAAACAACGATCATCCATCTGACGGGCAGACAGCGCGGCTGTTGGATGGTGATCACAGAATCCGAGACAGCTCTGTCGGATGAACCTAAGGCCAGTTCTCCGCCTCCACTCCACACCCTTCCTCCCCAAACACCTGAAAGCCCTGGACCCTTCAGCTCAGGGACACAGGCTAGATCGCCACTGGATGCTTTCTGCACAATGTGGGAATAAAAATTCACAAATATCCAAAGGCAGAGGGCACACTTGGTCACACTGAACACCTTCACTGCTACTTACTAATGGACATTATTTTAAAGGCACAAACACATTTTCATCACTTTCATCTACACACTGGAGGGTAATTAAAAAGCCAAAAGTGCCCACACTTGGCGTCTGAACACCCCTGTGTGGGTGGATCGCTGGGCAGAGAAAATCCAAGAGCGGCCTGACTGTCCTGTGCCTGAAAACCGCCAGCGCTGAAGGCACAGTGGGGGCGTGCCGAGGGGGTGGAGAGCCAGGGGAAGGGGTGGAGAGCCAGCCGAGGGGGTGGAGAGCCAGCGGAAGGGTCACCAGCCACGGCTGGACAAAAGTAGCGCAGCAGGCGGGCGACAACCCACTGAACGTGATGAAAATCCTCACGACCTTCCTGATACGAATGGGGGACGAAACACAAACAAGGGGGGCCCCATAGGGCGGGGAGGCCCCCTGTGTGCTTGTGGCTCGGGGTGAGCTCACCTGGGCAGGTCTGGGCCGGCTTGGAGAAGCCGTCAGGCAGTGACCCCACGCTGGCCTTCCCCGAGCGCCGCAGGAGATGCTCCGGGCTCCCTGGGGAGAGCATCCCTGGGCATCACACCGTGCCCTCTGTGCTGGGCGAGGTGCCCGCCTCACACTCCAGCTCCAGCGCACCCTGGACACGCACAGCATCCCTGGCAGGGCGCAGCCGTGTGTGCACAGCAGCCCACGGGTCTTTGCTAACCCTCTCCTTCTCCCCTGCCGCCCTGGCGCGGCGGCCTGGCCTCTGAGCAGCTTATGTAGACAGCACTTTAGTTATAAGGGTGGCAGCAGCAGATGCCTCCTGCCGTGCTGTCCCCTGTCTGGGCAGCAGCAGCTCAGAGGGAGCGGCCACTCCTCCTTCCAGAAACTCCAGGGGCTGGTGAGTAGAAAGCAGGGTCCCGGTCTCCTCTCTCTCAGTGGCGTTACTTCCCTTTCGCACAGATATCTACCAAGCCTGCCTCACGTGGGTGGAGGCGGCGGTGGTGTTTAACGGCACTCCGGCGGCTGCAGGGGCCTCTTCAGCCCCAACATCTGCCGGGAAGAGGAACCACTGTCCGAGAACCGCCCTGATCTCTGAAGACGATGCCGCGGGAACGACAGCTTGAGCCGACACACATACGCCTCGCTCACCTTCGTGTGCAGCTTGGCCAGCTGTTTCTCATCCAGGTTGGTCTGTCTATACACCCGCTTCTTGTAGCGAAACTGACACAGACAGAGAAGTGGGGCGGGGGGAGAAAAGAAAACCAGGTAAGTATTTCACACGGCTGGCCACAGAGAGCAAAAGCTGGCCTCTTCCGTGGCTATCTCACCCACGGCAGGGGCTCCCGAGCCAGCCCTGCGGCGTTAAATAAACCGTTTGTATTCGAAGCGCAGAGACTGCGATGGCGCACGAGCACCTTCCGCAGAGACGCTGCTGGGAAGCCTGTAAGAGAAACGTGGGCACCCAGAGGGGCGAGCACCCGGAGCCTGGGGTTCCCTGCCCGCCTTTGCCTCCTCTGCCAGTGAGCCAGTCTCCCTGCTGCCAGTGAGGCACCGAACCAGGACCTGCTTCTCACATCGGCCAGGCCCCCAGCATCGGCCACTTTATTAAACATACATTAGAAGGCCGAAGAATTGATGCCTTCAAATTGTGGCGCTGGAGAAGTCTCACGAATCCCTTGGACTGCAAGGAGATCCAACCAGTCCATCCTAAAGGAGATCAACCCTACATAGTCACTGGAAGGACTGAAGCTGAAGCTCCACCCCTTTGGCCACCTGATGGGAAGAGCCAGCTCATTGGGAAAGACCCTGATGCTGGGAAAGATTGAGGGTAGGAGGAGAAGGGGGCAGCAGAGGATGAGATGGTTGGATGGCATCACCAACTCAACAGACATGAGCTTGAGCAAGCTCCGGGAGACGGTGAAGGACAGGGAAGCCTGGCGTGCTGCAGTCCTTGGGGTCACAGAGAGTCAGACATGACTGAGCAACTGAGAAACAGCAGAAGCCCCAGCCTGGTGAAGCCGCCTGCCCGCGGCCTCCGCCTGGGACCTCTGAGCTCAGCCTCGCTCCCTCACACGTCAGTGCCTCCGCTAACCCGGAGGAGACGGGAACAGAGGGCACACCCCGGGCAGGTGCAATGGTGTGCCCAGGAGGGCACAGTGGGGCTGCACGCTCTGCTGAATCCCCAGCGACCCCGCCTGACGCCCGCCTCCTCCCAGGTGCCCTGGACGCCCTAGGGTGGGTTTGGGAAGATGCTGGCAGCTTGGGCATCACTGTGTTTCTAGTCGAAACATGGCTCCAATTCCAGCCCCACCACTGTCCCAGGGAAACCGAAAGTGGGGTCCAGCTGCTCGCCATTCAAAGCCAACCAAGAGGCTAGGTTGGTGGAAAGGGGAGTTTGTCTGATTTTGGATGCTGGCAACTGAGGGTGGGGACCAGGGGCCTCTTCAAAGGCCGACGCGCCCCTCCCCAGCAGTCGGTGCGCAAGAGCTTTCACCGACAGAGGGAGGGGCTGCAGGCACAGTCAGCGCTGACAGGCATCTTGAAACTGGTCGTCGGTGGGCTGACCAGCATCGTCCTGGTTGTTTTAGGTACAGCTGATCTTTAGTTCCCGGGTAGGTTTGTTCCCACTTCTTTCAGGCCAGTTCCCGGAATCGTGGCAGCTTATGTCATGGCTGGGCTTCCCAGGCAGCGCTAGAGATCCAGAACCCACCTGCCAGTGCAGTGATGCAAGAGACGGGGGTTCAATCCCTGGGTCAGGAAGGAGGGCGGGGCAACCCACTACAGTACTCTTGCCTGGAGAAGTCCACGGACAGAGGAGCCTGGCGGGCTACAGATGAGGGTCACAAAGAGTCAGACAGGACTGAAGTCTTAGCACGCACATGTGCAAGGATGCGTGTCACAACTATAGTCTGGTCACCGTGTAGTTAACTTCTTTCACCTGGTAGGGATTTCTGTCCCTAAAAGACAGCTCCCGGGACGTGGCTCAGAATAGTATCTATGGGCCTTGCTGCTGCTGCTGTTGCTAGGTTGCTTCAGCCGTTTCCGACTCTGTGCAACCCCATAAATGGCAGCCCACAAGGCTCCCCCGTCCCTGGGTTTCTCCAGGCAAGAACATTGGAGTGGGTTGCCATTTACCTTCTCCAATGCATGAAAGTGAAAAGTGAAAGTGAAGTTGCTCAGTCATGTCCGAATCTTAGTGACCCCATGGACTACAGCCCACCAGGCTCCTCCGCCCATGGGATTTTCCAGGCAAGAGTACTGGAGTAGGGTGCCATCGCCCTCTCCGCTATGGTCCTTGAGGAAGAACTAAAATTCCTTGACTTCACTTAGAGACTAACCTTTATTATCTGGTCTGCTTTGAGTGTTTCCCTTTGTCTCTGCATGTTCTCACTTCTCTGATTAAACTTATTCTTTGGGTAAAGTTTTTCCACAGACAAAAGGCGGGCAGAGGACGGGGGCCCTGGGCCACACGGCCCTGCCCCGTTGCACTAGCAGCTGAGTCACGGGGCTGAGCACCTGCCTCACCTGAGCCTCCGCCTCCTTGTCAGTCACACAGGGGTCACACACAGAGCTCCCAGGGCGGCCGGGGAAAGAACGTGAGCTTCTCTGACCAGAACCAGCGCTGGGCAAACGTGGTCTTACCCTTCCCGCTCCCACTTTCTTTGATTCACCCCCTCACTCGGAGGAGTTTAAATAACCACAGACATGCCCTGAAGCCTCAGAGCGGGGGGTGAGCTAACTCTGAAGGTCTGATTCCATTCACGTTTCCAGAGCGACCCGATGGCCTCCCCCCGGCTCCAAACAGAAGGGCGATCCCGTAAGAAACCGCATTCCTTGGCACCACAGACTGAACCCTGTTTTTTTTCTTTTCTTTTTTTCTTAGGTGCCAAAATAAACCAACCAGGCCATTCTGAAGGAGATCAGCCCTGGGATTTCTTTGGAAGGAATGATGCTAAAGCTGAAGCTCCAGTACTTTGGCCACCTCATGTGAAGAGTTGACTCACTGGAAAAGACTCTGATGCTGGGAGGGATTGGGGGCAGGAGGAGAAGGGGACGACTGAGGATGAGGTGGCTGGATGGCATCATGGACTCAATGGACATGAGTCTGAGTGAACTCCGAGAGATGGTGCTGAACAGGGAGGCCTGGTGTGCTGCGATTCATGGGGTTGCAAAGTGTCGGACACGACTGAGCGACTGAACTGAACTGAACTGAACTGAAAATAAACCAGTGCAATCAGAAAATCCTGTGAAACGCAGGCAGCACCCGGTTCCTGGATCAGTGTGCTGTGAACAGTCAGCGTCCATCCTCTTGAGCTGACCTCGTGGGAGGAAACAGGCTGTTTTAGGATTCTGCCCCTCTGGTTCTAGAATCAACTGGGACACCACGCTCTGGCGATGGCCATGAAACCTCCCTATTGCTCATCCTCATCCAAGATGAGATGGCCTGTCTTCTCCACCCACCTTCATCCATGGCCCTGGGGATGGGGCTGCACGAGAGAGCCTCTGTTCAGGCCTGAGCCGTGTTTGATTCTTCTCGGCCCCACAGACTGTAGCCCGCCAGGCTCCTCTGTCCATGGGATTTTCTCTGGGAAGAATACTGGAGTGGGTGGCCATTTCCTCCTCCAGACGATCTTCCCCACCCAAGGATCGAACTCATGTCTCCTGCACTGGGAGGCAGATTCTTTACCACTGGGCTGCCCGGGAAGCTCCTGGGAGGGACATGAGAGAGTGTAACAGTTTGCTAACTTGATGGATCTGCAGGATTTCAAGTCAGTGGGTGCTTCTTCCAATTTTTAAAAAAAAAAAAACACGCTCGGGTCGATAACACCTCTCGCCAGGAGGGTGAGCGCTGACAGGAGAATGTCCATTTCCAGAGTCATAACCGTTTGCAGTGTGTGGCTACAGAGGGACCCAGGCTCAGAAACACAAGTCCTTTTCTCGCCTTCTCTCCATGAGTCATAGGTAGCCAACCGTGCCTTACTGCAATGACCCAAGGCTCAGACCCACGCTGCCCCTGGCGTGTCCGCCGCCAGGCCTGGCTCAGCCCCGCACAGCGGGTCGCCCGCAGGACGGTGATCCAAGGAGATGAATGAAGGCACGTGTGATGCTTCCACGGCAACGGGAGTGGACGGCAGGGGCGGCTGCAGCTCCGCGCTCGGGCTCGCCCGGCACCGGCCCGTGTGCTGCGTGCACTGCCCCACGGAGCAGCCCACTCCAGCCTCACGGCCGCAAGAAGGCGGCACGAACGTTCCCTGCCTTCACAGCTGGGAACCTGCGGCTCAGAGACGGTCCCTCGGCGGCCAGGACGGGACCCGGCCTCTCTGAGGTCACGGCCCCGGCTCCCACGGTCCCCGGGCGGGACGTCAGAAGGACACGTGTGCCAGCTGTTCTGAAAGCCGGGACACAGCGCTGCCCGCTTCCAGCAGGCTCGCCCGGGCCGCCTCTTGTTCGGGGGCGGGGGGTGGGACGGGCCAGCCTTCTCCAAGATGCTTTCCGATCAAGAGCAGGCTCTGGACCCCTGTTCCCACCTGCTCTACTGTCTTTATGGATTGTCAGCCCCTCAAGGAGCTGTGTGTTCACTGTTTCTGGCCTTCCCCTCCCACAGAGGGTAAGCTTCATCAGACCAGAACCCTGACTGTCCTGTGTCAAGAAGGGGCTGGCACTGAGCAGGCAGGCCCCCAACAAGGGGTTGGTCAACGGAGTCCCACTCACAGATGAGCAAACCGAGGCCGGGAGAGGGGCCCACGTGACTCCTGAGAGGCATGTGAGCTTTTCTTCCGTGGGAAACCTCCTCCCTGGCCCAGGGCACATTGGGGAGGGCAGAACCTCAGCTATGAAGTCCCCGTCAGGCCTGGGAACGTGCAGGTGGGGTGCGGCCTCGGTCCATGGCGTCTCTGACTTCAGAGTAACCCCCTATGGTGGCCCAGATGCCACCCACGATGCCACTCCCGGGCTCTCACGGTCCCCCAGGCTGAAACACCATCACCTGATAAAGAGGTGACCTGTGGGGCACCTGCAGAAACATCCACGCTTCCTCCCACTTGTGTCTCTGTGTTAATATGTCACGTGGGGAGAGGGGTCCACTGGAGGCTGACTTGTACATCCCTCTATACAGAGAGCAGATGACGGGCAGGGACCTACTGTGCAGTAGGGGGAAGGCTACTCGGCGCTCTGCAACGGGCTCTGTGGGGAAAGACTCTAAAAAGAGTGGGCATATGTGAATGGATAACCAATTCACTTCGCTGTACACTTGAGATAACAGCACCGTAAATCAACAATACTTCAATAAAACTCAATTTAAAGAAACTCGAATAGGCTCCGTATCCCGCTGTTGTGTGAGGATTGGACAAACCTGAATTATGTTGGATTGGCCATGGTGCTTTTCAGGGTGACTGCATCTTCCTCCTTTTCTGTCCATTCACTCTGTTAATTTTTGAGAGCTTGATACTAAAACTCCAACTAAAACATCTTAATTTATCTACTTAAAAAAGAACTGTAATACAGTGTGGAACTGTATGTAACTTTGTTCTGTACTTTCCAAGTCTCCTATAAATGTGTTACCATACTTTCATAATTAAAAAGATTTTTAATTAAATAATTTTTTTTAAAGTTTCAATTAAATAATTTTTAAAAATACACGATGTGGGGATTCCGTATGTAAACCTGGGCTCCCCAGGGGCAGGGTCTGGGGACACGCCTTCTGTGGGTGTGAGGCTGCCAGTGGACACCCCCCAAACATCAGGAGGCAGCCCACCCACCCAGGAGCCCCTGACTAGCCACAGTGGCTGAAATTGCTCACTGGTCATTCCCGAGACTCATGCTTCTGACAACAGCTGGGTGGCCGCTGGCCACCCCGTGCCAGGGAGAGACTCAGTGGGGCAGAGGGAAACCCCACTCTGCACCCCCAGACTCAAAGGTCCCGGGGACATGAGCTTGAGTCAGACCTAGGGTTCGCTCACAGCAAGACATCCCTGCAGCAGGACATCCCTCCAACAGGTTCACCCAATCCACAGTGAGAAAACCAGTGGCTATGCGTTGCACGTGTGCCTGCTAAGTCGCTTCAATCGTGTCCGACTCTTTGCGACCGTATGGACTGTAGCCCGCCAGGCTTCTTTGTCCACGGGATTCTCCAGGCAAGAATACTGGAGTAGGTTGCCACACCCTCGTCCAGGGGATCTTCCCACCCAGGGATCGAGCCAGCATCTCTTACGTCTCCTGCACCGGCAAGCGGGTCCTTTACCACGGGCGCCACCTGGTCCGCAGACCAGGACAGAATCACCTGCGAGCTCACGAATATAAACTCGTGATTTAAGAGTGATTTCCACATAGGAGTTAAACCCGGAGTCTGGCAGGGCATCCCCCCACCCCGCTGCCCTGCTGCCCATCGCGCCGGCTCTGGGCGGGCGAGCAGTACCTCCAGGGACGGGATGCCCGTGTCCGCAGGCTGCGGGTACTCGCGCAGCAGCCGCTCCTCGTCCAGGAACTTGCCGTCGCGCCCGTTGCTGGCCGGCTGGAACAGCCCGTAGTTCAGGACATCCTTCAGGCTCTGGTTCAGCGAGCACAGAATCCGCTGCTTTGCAACCCACACTGTCGCATCCGGGTTGAATCGAATGCACTTCTGCAGGGGAGGACAAGACCCTGGTTAGCAGGAAGCCCCCCGGGGCAGGTGGCCGGAGATGCCCAAGGGGCCTCCATCCCACCCTGAGGCCTCCTCTGAGCTCTGGACCCTCTGGCTTTACGGTGAAAGCCACGGCCTTCTGGTCTCCTTGGCAAATATAAAAGGGGAAACGCTTGGATGGAGTCACTGATTCCGGGGCCCCGGCTCTCACTCTTGGCTCCAGCCTCCGGGACCAGCTGCATTTACGGTCATCACTCACCATCACAGACCGCCTCAGCAGTCCTCCCACCTGTACAGAGCTTCTCAAACGTGCCTGCTCGGCAAAGCACACACAGAGGACCCCGGCCCTCCCGGAGGAGTGTCCGACGCAGCAGGTCTGGGTCCGACCACAAAGCTGCATTTCTCACAAGTTCCAAGGTGATGTTACCGCGGCCGGCCCAGGAAACACTGAGGAGCACGGCCCGAGCGAACCACAGCGTGGCTGCCTTTCTGCACCGACAGCCCTCCGTGGACACCTCACGGACAGGCGAGGGCCTCCTTTCCTCACCTCACTGGTGGCGAGCCCGGGGCGCTGGCCCCACCTGAACACTAGGGCTGTAAAAACACGACAGCGCCCTCCCAAACCATACAGGAAGGCGATCGTGAAAAATGGTTCGACTTAGAAATCGTATCCAGTGCCAGGAAAGTTAAGTTTTGAAAGGTTAAATGGTACAGACGGTTCCCGCAGACCAACTGTGAACACTTCTCAAGAACAGCGCCGCTAGGAACCTGAACACGTGACTTGGTCACACTCCCAGGTCCCGTCTGTGAGACCCGCCCACGAGCCAGGAAAACACGCGCTAGGCCGAATCCACTTCTGACTGCAACTTACTAGTTTTCCCTGAATTAAAGCTATGTTCTACTGCACCGCCATCAGCAGGGGCTCAAAACTTTGCTTAGTCGCTGTAAAAGCATTCAGACAGGATGAGCTCATGAGCCTGGAACCAGGCCTCCGCAGGGGCACCCACTCGCTGGAGGAGGCCCCAAAGCCCTTCTCTCTCCTGACCCTCCGCCTGGGCCGCGCCTCCCGGGAGGGTAAGAGGATCCCGCTTCTCAACAATGAGGTTGGTGGAGCAGGCAGCCCAGAATCCCACCGCCAGGAAACCTGACCCCGCGGGCATGAGCGTGCCATCTGTCCCTCTCCAACGGCAGACGCTGGAGAGTAAGGCTCAGAGTTCGTCTCGGGGTCGCGAGGCGGGTGGGGGGCCGGTTGCTCACTTCAGGAACTGCCAGCCACCCCCTGCCACCTCGGGCTGAGGAAGAAGAGTGTCTGAGCTCTCCCAGCTGGGACCAAGTGGGGCTGCACAGCCCCTCACTATGCCTGCTTGGAGAACCCTTGCTGGCCTCCGGTTCCAACTGCACAGACAACTCCAGTTCCCTTGGACACCCGCGTCCAGAGGGCCTGAGGGTCCCTCCCTGTGGCAGAAAGGAACCTGCCAGCGGGTGGGTGCTGAGCGGAGCCTAGGCTGGGTATCAGGCCCCGGGGATCTGTGTGGCGTTTGTAGGTGGTCCCAGAGATTACTGGTGCCCACGGCCACTCAGTGGGCAGAGCTGGGGAGGCTGCCTCTGTGCACCGTGTGGGCCAGCCCGGCACAACGAATGGATGTCCTGCTCCAAAAATGCCAGGAGGGCCCCGCTGAGAAACTGCTAGAAGGAACAGGAGCTCGGAGGCCAGAGAGGCTTGGGTTTACAACGCAGCTGCACACACTAACCTCGTGATCCTGGGCAAACTTACCTGCTCAGCAGTTGCCCCGATTTTGTGATGAAAACCATCCCAACTATGTAAGTTGGAGGTCTGTTGTAAGGATCATACAGAACGCAGATAATATATGCTGTTATGGGCTGAACTGTGTTCCTCCCCCAAAAGATGAGGGTTCCTCCTCCTCCTTAAAGGAGCTCTGAGTCTGTCTAGTAGGCAGTAATGATCCTGACGATATTGGTGGTGATGGTGGTGGTGATGTAATGATGCTGCTGACGGTGGTGATAATGAATACTGCATAATACTGCATATTAACGCACAGACTGGAATCTCGAAAAATGGCATGTTGCTGTTGTTCAGTCACCAAGTCATGGCTGACCCTTTTGAGACCATGTGGACTGTAGCCCGCCAGGCGCCTTTGTCCATGGGATTCCCCAGGCGAGAATACTGGTGTGGGTTGCCATTTCCTTCTCTAGGGAATCTTCCCAATCCAGGGATCAAACCGGCGTCTCCGGCACTGGCAGGCGGATTCTCTGCCACTGAGCCCCCGGGGATGCCCATTGAAAAATGGTACAGATGATCTTATTCGCAAAGCGGACATGCAGACACAGATGCAGAGAACAAAAGTACAGACACCAAGGCGGGGGAAGGGGATGGAATGAACCGGGAGGCTGGGACTGACACATACATACGACTCACAATGATGCATAAAGCAGATAAGTAATGAGGGCCCACTGTATAGCTCGGGACGCTCTGCTCAGTGCTCTGTGGTGACGAAAACGGGAAGGAGACCCAAGAAGGAAGAGCTGCCTATATTACACATATGCTTAACGCAGTCGATCCACTCTGCCGTCCAGCAGAAACTAACACGCTGCGAAGCAACTACACGCCAATAAGAATTTAAATTTCTTTTAGAATTGGAAAAAAAAGAAAAAAGAAAAAACACGGCAAGAGAATTCTATGCAAGAGTAAACTGCTTTTCACACCTGTCCTGGGCCCTGAGACGCAGAGACGATGGCAGTGGTTGTTTTCTAAAATGTCACAGGAGTAAGAAGCTTGAAACACACAAAGCTTGAAAGAACGGTAACTATTACACTGCGTCGTTAGAGTGAGCTGTCTGCAGGCCAAGGGAAGAACCGTCAGCAACAGAGGCTGACGGCACGCTCACAGTCCTCAGGTGAGACTTAAATTCAGCTCATTCTTGACTTTCTCCAGGAAAAAGCCAGGAGGAGGGGAAGAGGGAGGGAACCTGACAAAGCCTTCGGGGGTCATCGTGCTGCGAGGGGCCCCCAGATCACCCCATTCCGGATACGGAGCTGGAAACACAGAGCCCAGTGCTTTCAGCAGGAAAGCAGGATATTCTGAAAGAAATCCCGGCTTCTGAGCACATCTTTCATTTCAGAAGAAGCAGGCGTCATGTCATCGTCAACGCTTTCATGATGCATTTCAAAGACTCTCAATAAACAGAACCTGCCGGGAGTCATTTAAAGGTGCGTCGAGGGGGGTCTGGCCTCTAAGAGCTGCTCACCTGCCGCTTGCGAACCTCTGCCCCCTCAAACCGTGACTGGGACGGTTTCCAAATGCAATTGCCCAAGTGAAATGACGCTTTCTGCTGTGGACAAAGATCCATCAGGCTGGACTCGTGGGGGAGAATAGCCAAATGCTGTCGCAGGTCACACATGAAGGGATGTGTACAGAAGGGGGAAAACCGCGGGTGATCTTGACCGAGAAGGACACCCTGGTCTGAGGAAGGTGACGGCCAGGAGCCACACTTGCACTTCTGGATGTTTAAACGCTAAGAAAGGGCCAAGCGGCATGGGTTGGGGTTTTTGCAACCAGAATAACATTTTTCAAAGAGTAAGGGTTTGAGAGCAGCCTCTGACGCCATGATGAGGCGGTGGGCAGACCTGGTGACCTCTGAGGGGCCAGCTAGCGGTCCTCTGCACCGTCAAGGTCCCGGCACCCAAGAGGCACTGGCTTGGGCTCTGCCAGAGATTCCCGCCCTCCCTGGAGATGAGGTCATCTTCCCTGTTGGTTCCCATGATTTCCGGCAAGCCCAGAGCAAAGTGGAGGATCTGACGCCAGCTAAGAGGCCCTCCTAGACGCGGTAAGAGCAGAAGGAGGATTAAGTCGTGCTGACCTCAGACACAAAGTGCTCACCATGTGCCCACCAGCCCAGCGAAGAAACTGCGTCAAATCCATCATCTTCTCCCCGTGTTCTCCTGGCAGAGGTATCAGCAGCCCCAAGCCCAGAAGGGAACACCCTGCACCCTCAGGTCCGCCCCCAGCATCACACAGCTGACAGAGGCGGGCTGGAATGCGCGGACCTGAGGGCCGAGGTGTTTCCACTTGGCCCCACAGCACCGGATGGAGGTGCGAATTGGGAGGGTTCACCCAGGGGGCCGTGAAGTGGGTTCCAGGGGAGAGAGGGCGACGGGGAGGCGTGGCCCAGCACCCGGGGCCAGACGCCGCGCCCAGCAAGGGGAGTTAGAGCTCTGGTCCATCCACCTAGAAGGGAGGGTGTGAGCGGATCATCAGAACTGGGAGCCACAGAACTCCAGCCACAGATCCGAGCGCCTCCCCCTCGGCTTCGACACAGAAGATTAAACACTGATGCCTCGCGCCCTCTTTCTGCCCGTTCTGGACCATTCCCACCAGCCTGGGGCATGACACGGGGGAGGAGGGGAGCTCTGCTCTTCCCCAGGGTGGCCTCTGAGCCTCAGCATTCTCACCAGGATGTGGGACTTATGAAGCTTCTGCCAGGACGTGCAGTAATTCCAGAGCCAGGCATTATTTTCTCGAAGGGATTTAGGTGGGTATTAACACACAGCTTAAGACAAGCACAGCAAGCCCGACGTCTGCATCCAGGCTGCAGAGCTCCCGAGAGCTGGACCGATCGCGCTCAGAGACAAGCACCAGCCTCACCTCTAACAGAAGAGGCAGCGCAGAATCCTTACAACAGACAACGCTGGGGCCGGCTACACAGGCGCTTGATTTGATACGTATGAAAATGAAGGTCCTCCCGGCCTTTAGCGAGCTGCCCCGGGACGGGAATTCCAACCACCTCGGGCACAGCCCAACTTCCTCGCAGGCTTTCTCCAGAGATCCCCTGAACCTTCCCCTTTGGTTTAAACAACCGGTGACGTCTTAATCTCCTGCTTAAAACCGTGAAGTGTAAACCACTGCACTTATGGACAGTGAGGCTGATTATCACCACGTCACAGAGAAACTAGAGGCAGGCAGGAGTCAGGGACCAGGGGGAGGGAGCTCTCCTTGGCCTTACCAAGCAATTAACAAAACCACAAAGAAAACCAGATTCCATGCTTCTGTCCCACCAAGTGACCCAAACGCACACTACAAAGGATGAAACAGCATGGCTCAGTGTAGAGGCAAACATTCAAACCACAGATTTCTGCAGAGCAAAGAGAATAGATGGACGGAGAGATGGATAGACAGATGGATCGCTGGCTGACTGGCTCGGCGGGTGGAGGGACAGACGGATGGATGGGTGGGTGGATGGATGTATGGGTGGGTGGATGGATGAATGGATGGATGGACAAATGGACGGATGGATGGATGGACAGATGGATGGACAACTGGATGGATGGATGGATGGATGGATGGACAACTGGATGGAGAAATGGATGGGTGGACAGATGGATGGATGGGTGGATGGATGGACAGATGGATAGATGGATAGACAGATGGATCGCTGGCTGACTGGCTGGGCAGATGAGGGACAGACGGATGGATGGATGGGTGGGTGGATGGATGGATGGGTGGGTGGATGGATGAATGGATGGATGGACAAATGGACAGATGGATGGATGGATGGATGGATGGACAACTGGATGGAGAGATGGATGGGTGGACAGATGGATGGATGGGTGGACGGATGGACAGATGGACAGACAGATGGATCACTGGCTGACTGGCTGGGCAGATGAGGGACAGACGGATGGATGGACGGACAACTGGATGGAGAGATGGATGGGTGGACGGATGGACAGATGGATGAATGGATGGATGCATGGATGGACAAATGGACAGATGGATGGATAGATGGGCGGATGTATGGAGAGACGGATGGATGGTTGGATGGATAATAACAAAAATACAAACCTTAAAAACATAACATCTAGTGGAAAACATAAGTTACAAATGGCACGCCCAGCATGATGGCAGGTTATCTATAATTTCTTTTTTTACTCAACACCACAATACCATATAGTGACCACTGATACACAGAACAAGGGACAAGTGGGGTTCGTCACAATACTTGTCCCTGAGCAGAATGGCCAGGAGGGTGAGAGAGACACTGGCTTTATCTGAAACATTCTAACCCTATAATTTAAAAAGACAAACTGTTAACCACTGTCAATCCTGCATAATAAATAATAAAAAGTGGCACAGATGGTATCATTCTTCGTCTCGTCCTACATTTTCAGTTTTCTCTAAATTAAAAAAAGACACAACCATCTGGAACCTGAGGCGTTCCTCGGCCTCTCGAGGGCGTCCCTGGCTGGATGGGAGTCGGCCTTGGAGCACCACGCCGGAAACACCGTTCTCGGATGAAGGACGGGACCGCTGTTGTCTCCTTCTGCCCACGGGGTCCTCTGAGGACTTTTTTTACGGCAGAGCATGTACTCAAGTCAGGGTCACACACAACTAACTTTCCAATTAAGTCTAAAATCCCAAACGAATTTCCTTGTGGTCAGCAAACAAGCAGGAAGGTAAGGAAAACCTGAGAATAAAATGGCAGCGTGACAGAGGAAAGCGCTTTCTGAGACAAGAGTGTCCATCTCTGTGTTGCCTGGGCTGTGGGCGACCCATGAGGCCAGTGAATGGAGACGTTTAAGGCGTCTATGGGATAAGTGTTGTTCTAGGGGGAAGACTTGTGGGGAGGGGCTTCTCTCCAACAGGAGAGGCAGACAACAGGAGTAAAGAAAGAGAAGCCTCTCTCCCAGGCCACACATCGCCTGACGCCACCGACACAGAACCTCCAGGACAGGCAAATCCATGGAGACAGAGGGCAGACCAGTGGTTGCCAGGTTCCCCACCAATGGGTATGGGGTTTCTTTTTGGGGTGATAAAAATAAGATTGATGGTGGTGGTGGGTACCCTCACCTCTAAATTAACTAAAATTCACTGAATTGTACACTTTTAATGGGAAAACAGTATGGTACACGCACGGTACTTGAATGACATCTCCATTTTTAAAAGAAAAGGAGGCTGTTTTTGTTCCTTCCCCGAGAAGGTGCAAAAATGCAGGCAGCACCTTTCGAGCCAGGCTGCCACCAGTCACCCTCAGGGACCCTTTCTCTCCCGGCCGAGCACACGCTCCTGAAGAGTCACATCCGCTGTGATGACCCCAACTCTGTCATCAGGAACCTGCCCCCCCCCGTCCACCTCCTCCACCTGCCCCTGGTCCCAGATTCTTGCAGGGACCCCGTACTTGCCTCTGCTTCCTTCCATCCTCCCCTGAGAGAAGCTGAGAGAAGAGGTCACACACTCTGCACCAAACCTTCCCAAAGCCCCCGTGCTCTTCAGGGGGAATCACATCCCCCACCCCACCTCGCCCTGAGCACCCACCCAGCTGGAGCCTTGACCTTCTCCGCTGCTCTTCAGGGGACTCACCCCACCCCACCTCGCCCCGAGCACCCGCCCAGCTGGCAGCCTTGACCTTCTCCGCTGCTCTGACACACGCAGCCCATTCGTTCCCACCTCAGGCAGGCCACTGCTGCAACCCTCTGCCCAGAAGCTTCTAGCCAGAGAGCTTTACAAGCTAATCTCTCATCACCTGGGGCTCGACTCAGATGTCACCCCCGTGCAGTGCAGGTGAGGGCTGAGATGAGTCGTCATGTCCTAAACGTGGAGCTGAGGATCTGCTGGGGACGGGGCACCGTGTACCCTTGACCCGACCCTAAAAACAGAAAGCCTCACGGAGGGAGGGGGCTCTACGACAAAGTGGCAACTGGGTTCACATTTTAAAAATCACTTTCGGCAGGTGCAGAACGCTTCTGAGGAAAGACGCCTCTGCAGTTCCCCAGAGGGAAGATGGGGGAGACGGGGCTGGGGTGGGGAGACAGTGGTGCGGGTTCAAAGGGATTCAGAAGGTCAAGGGCAGGGCCTGGCAGTGCACTGGCTGAGGGGCGACGGCAGGCCCTGGATAACTCCTGGGTTCTGGCTCAGACCAAGAATCAGAGAAGGTTCACAGCCCAAAGTGGGAACAACCCAACTGTCCATCAGCGTGGGATGGAAGGAGCCACGTGATCAGTGAGTTACAACTTGGCGATAAAAAGAAAGAAAACACAGGCAGACGCTGCCACGTGGGTGAGCCTCACGGCCACGCTGCTGGGTGAGCGCAGCCAGGCGTGAAAGCCCACACACCACGGGACGTGCTCACGCAGATTGTCCAGAAGAGGGGACTCGGTGTGTGAAGACAGAACGTGGCCGGAGATCATCAGGGCTGGAAGGGGGCCTGAGGATGAGCGCCACAGAAACACCGCGGGGGACGGGCAGAGCCCAGACCCGGAAGGTGGGTGCACGGCTCAGCAGACGTACTGAAAACCGCTGGACGGTGCCCTTCAACGGATGAACTTCGTGGCCTGTGATGGCACCTCCATAAGCTTGGGTCTCTCCACGGTAACCCCTGGGGAAAAGAGGGACCCTGCGGGCCAGGTTTGGAGGGTCAGACGGAAGGGGACAGCGTGGCAGCATCTGGTCTGGACCATCTGAGTCGAGGGGCCTCTGAGCTTCCGACTGAGAACGCGTCAAGGGAGAAATGAAGTCTGTGCCCCGGACGGGAGGCCCAGCCGGAGACGTGACCGTGGGCAGAGGGCGCTGGACAGACGTGGGTGGTAACAGGGCCTCCTGTGGGTGGGGCGGGGGCCGGGGAGAGCCTCCCCGAGCCCAGCTGTCATGAGAGATGAGACTCCCCCGGGAAGGAATCCTGTCTGAACGAGACAAGCCGGGCAGCAGGGAGCCCCGAGGACTGGGCTGCAGCGGCCAGGCCCGGCCAACCAGTCCCTCGGCTCGTGGATTTGGAAAACGCTTCTCAGCTGCTCTCCTCACCCCTAGGCCACAGTTCCTCCCGCTCTCTGCTGACCCAGCACCTGGAAGTCCAGAGAATACGGCAGAAGGTCCATCCAACCCACCTTATTCCCCCTGGGAAAAACACATCCTAGGGAACCGAGGCCACATTTGGGAGAAGAATGAAGTCTGGAAGGAGACTCCAACACCCGGGGAGCCCAGAGTGATGAACAGGACACCTGCCTGGCCATGCGCTCTGATGGAGCATCTCAAGGCCACCAGCCACTCCTGCACAGGCCCTTCCAGAACCTTCTGTCATGATGCACGCCCACCTCCTGTTCTTTGCAGAGCCAGAGGCCCCCCATAGAGGCTGGATTCTCAGCTACCGCAGGAGGAGATGGACTCAAAACTGCCAGGACAGGATAAAGTCCTCCCCTTCCTCAACAACACAGGAAGCCTCGGATGTGAAGAGCAAACACGAAAAGCAACAGGAAAAAGGAGGGATTAAAGACCCGACGGAGGAGGGGAAGCCTCTGCAGGCTTGGAGCTCCGTGTGGAGCCTCAGTGACGAGCAGGAGGGCTGAGGTCCTCGGATTGAGCCCGTCTGATGCCCTGACTGGAGGCAAGTGATGGATCCGGAAATGCGCTGTCAGCTGACGTGTGTGGCTGGGTAGGGGAGGCAGGTGGGCGGGGACGCAGGATACTGCAGGGATGCAGGATGCTATGGGATACTGCTCTTGGGGAGAACTCTGAGTGTGAGACAAACGGGTGAAAGGAGATGAACTGTGGCCTAGGGGTGAGGAGAGCAGCTGAGAAGCGTTTTCCAAATCACATAAACTTGAAGAAGCAGCTGTCTAACAGACGGAAGCACTGATTAGAGCACAAAGGCATTTTCCCAAAGCCTCTGCCAGGCAGACCAGGCCCAGGGACCCGTTAACTCGCCCAGGCGGGTCGTGGGGACCGACACGAGGGCTGGCAGCTCCCTGCAGCTACTCGGTGCCAACTCTTGGGTGGAGGTGGGCGAGGGGGCTGAAGCCACACACACCCAGGGGAACCCAGAGAGCGCATCCCCATCCCTCAGCGTTCTGCGCCGTCCGTGTGTGACACTCAGGGAGGGCGGACAGGACTGTGAGGGCCCCGGTGCCAGCGCTGGCCCCACGTCTGTTTGCCCCAAACAGAAAGAACACAGGAGCTACAGTTTCTATTGATGTTGGCGCACGCCTCCTGCTTAAAAGGCCAGGCTCATGGACGCGTGCCAGCCCTCAGCCCCACAGTGAGCTCCCTGTCCATGTGGGATGCTCCAGCGAACAGCAGGAAGGCCCGCCCGCCACGCCCGGGAGCTCACTCCATAGCACCCTGCGTGGCCCAAGCACCTGCACACCCAGGATTCTGATCACCAGAGTGTGCAGCGACCTGAGGGGGCGTTCCCGGAGGACCAGCGCTCTCCACCCAAAGCGCAACACTCCAGTCCCGCTGAGATGCAGAAAGAGGGGTCACGCGGGCCAAGAAGCATGTCCAGACTCCACCGGGGAGGGACCCCAGACGAGGAGAGACCCACCCGGGTAGAGACTCCAGCTGGGGAGAGACCCCACCTGGGGAGGAACCCCACCTGGGAAGAGACTCACCCAGGCAGAGACTCCCACCTGGGGAGGGACCCCACCTGGGTAGAGACCCCTCCTGGGTAGAGACCCCACCTGGGGAGGAACCCCACCTGGGAAGAGACCCACCCAGGCAGAGACTCCCACCTGGGGAGGGACCCCACCTGGGTAGAGACCCCTCCTGGGTAGAGACCCCACCCAGGGAGGAACCCCTACTCGGGTAGAGACCCCCACCAGGGGAGGAACCCCCACCCGGGTAGAGACCCCACCTGGGGAGGGACCCCACCTAGTGCAGAAGCGGCACCGCCGCGTGAGCTCCTGAGAAGCTGCGGGCAGGCGCTGGGCTGAGGAACCTGCTCGGCAGCATCGCGAGCCCTCCGGGCAGGATTCCAGGACTCACCGAGGCAAGGGCCTTCTCATGGGAACAAGGGCCGCTCTGTCCTAAGTGCTCACACCCGTGGGATTTCTAGTCTCAGGCTCCAGGGCCTTTGTCTCAGGACAAAGCAAAGAGAAGACAGGTGGTCTTCAGAGGTTTCTGGAAACAGTTATGCCCCTGGGAGTGGAGTCCAGACCCTGAAAGGTTCTTCCTTTGGGGAAGAATCTTCCTTTTGCAGAGCAGGTGTGTCTCCACCAGTAACTCCCGAGGGTTTGGCAGTTCAGCGGCTCACTTGTGTCTGACTCTTCGTGAGCCCACGGACTGAAGCCCGCCAGGCTCCTCTGTCCACATGGACTCTAGGCCACCTTGCTCCCCTGTCCATGGGATTCTCCAGGCAAGAATACTGGTGTGGGATGCCATTCCCTCCTCCAGGGGATCTTCCCAACCCAGGGATCGAACCTGAGTCTCGTGTCCCTCACATTGGCAGGCAGATGCCTTACCACTAGCACCACCTGGGAAGTCACCTATGGGTCCCCAAAGCCCATGGCCTGAGGACAGAACACCACCTGGCCCCATCAGCAGGCCTGGGACAGCCTGGCCTGACATCCCATACCCTTGGAACCACTCAGCAGCCAGGCGAGCAGACGGCCCCCCCACTGTGAGGCAAAGAGCCTCCCTGGGTGGACAGCACTGACGGATGGGCTTTGACCAAGGAAAGCCGTGGAGGACACAGACATGCCTAAGTCCAGCCCGCCTGGCTCACTGCGTACCTGCCAGGCTTGCAAACCTTGAGTACCAGCCCTGGGGACGCGGGCAGCCCACCTCGGGGAAACGGCAGAGAAGGGGCGTGTGACCCTAGCAGCCCCATCCTCACCCCGCCCTCGGCCTTCCCATCCAGTCTCGGATCTGGAGTCTGAAATCTGAGGGGAGTGCTTCCCCAGTCTCTGAATCCTCCAGCATCGATAAACAGTAACAGGATCTAGGGGCTCAGAGGGTTAAACCTGCAGCGTGAGGATCCACGCACGCCGGGGCTCGGGGTCACCAGGTCCCCACTCCAGTGCCCCGCCGGGATGAGCAGGACTGCACCCAGGGGCCGAGAAGGGGTGAAGTCGGTCTCACTCAGTGACCCCAAACAATGAAAGCATCCGAAGTCGAAAACAGGCATGACCTACGGCCAGAAACATCCCCCCTGGATGCTCCAGGGAAACCACACTCTCTGAGGGGAGAATCCCCCGATGTTCCCTGGGGGGACAAAAGTCCAGGTATTTTGTGTTGGGTTTGTTTGTTTTTTTTTTTTTCTCAAACAGAAAGAACACAGGAGCTACAGTTTCTATTGATGTTGGCGCACGCCTCCTGCTTAAAAGGCCAGGCTCATGGACGCGTGCCAGCCCTCAGCCCCACAGTGAGCTCCCTGTCCATGTGGGATGCTCCAGCGAACAGCAGGAAGGCCCGCCCGCCACGCCCGGGAGCTCACTCCATAGCACCCTGCGTGGCCCAAGCACCTGCACACCCAGGATTCTGATCACCAGAGTGTGCAGCGACCTGAGGGGGCGTTCCCGGAGGACCAGCGCTCTCCACCCAAAGCGCAACACTCCAGTCCCGCTGAGATGCAGAAAGAGGGGTCACGCGGGCCAAGAAGCATGTCCAGACTCCACCGGGGAGGGACCCCAGACGAGGAGAGACCCACCCGGGTAGAGACTCCAGCTGGGGAGAGACCCCACCTGGGGAGGAACCCCACCTGGGAAGAGACTCACCCAGGCAGAGACTCCCACCTGGGGAGGGACCCCACCTGGGTAGAGACCCCTCCTGGGTAGAGACCCCACCCAGGGAGGAACCCCTACTCGGGTAGAGACCCCCACCAGGGGAGGAACCCCCACCCGGGTAGAGACCCCACCTGGGGAGGGACCCCACCTAGTGCAGAAGCGGCACCGCCGCGTGAGCTCCTGAGAAGCTGCGGGCAGGCGCTGGGCTGAGGAACCTGCTCGGCAGCATCGCGAGCCCTCCGGGCAGGATTCCAGGACTCACCGAGGCAAGGGCCTTCTCATGGGAACAAGGGCCGCTCTGTCCTAAGTGCTCACACCCGTGGGATTTCTAGTCTCAGGCTCCAGGGCCTTTGTCTCAGGACAAAGCAAAGAGAAGACAGGTGGTCTTCAGAGGTTTCTGGAAACAGTTATGCCCCTGGGAGTGGAGTCCAGACCCTGAAAGGTTCTTCCTTTGGGGAAGAATCTTCCTTTTGCAGAGCAGGTGTGTCTCCACCAGTAACTCCCGAGGGTTTGGCAGTTCAGCGGCTCACTTGTGTCTGACTCTTCGTGAGCCCACGGACTGAAGCCCGCCAGGCTCCTCTGTCCACATGGACTCTAGGCCACCTTGCTCCCCTGTCCATGGGATTCTCCAGGCAAGAATACTGGTGTGGGATGCCATTCCCTCCTCCAGGGGATCTTCCCAACCCAGGGATCGAACCTGAGTCTCGTGTCCCTCACATTGGCAGGCAGATGCCTTACCACTAGCACCACCTGGGAAGTCACCTATGGGTCCCCAAAGCCCATGGCCTGAGGACAGAACACCACCTGGCCCCATCAGCAGGCCTGGGACAGCCTGGCCTGACATCCCATACCCTTGGAACCACTCAGCAGCCAGGCGAGCAGACGGCCCCCCCACTGTGAGGCAAAGAGCCTCCCTGGGTGGACAGCACTGACGGATGGGCTTTGACCAAGGAAAGCCGTGGAGGACACAGACATGCCTAAGTCCAGCCCGCCTGGCTCACTGCGTACCTGCCAGGCTTGCAAACTTGAGTACCAGCCCTGGGGACGCGGGCAGCCCACCTCGGGGAAACGGCAGAGAAGGGGCGTGTGACCCTAGCAGCCCCATCCTCACCCCGCCCTCGGCCTTCCCATCCAGTCTCGGATCTGGAGTCTGAAATCTGAGGGGAGTGCTTCCCCAGTCTCTGAATCCTCCAGCATCGATAAACAGTAACAGGATCTAGGGGCTCAGAGGGTTAAACCTGCAGCGTGAGGATCCACGCACGCCGGGGCTCGGGGTCACCAGGTCCCCACTCCAGTGCCCCGCCGGGATGAGCAGGACTGCACCCAGGGGCCGAGAAGGGGTGAAGTCGGTCTCACTCAGTGACCCCAAACAATGAAAGCATCCGAAGTCGAAAACAGGCATGACCTACGGCCAGAAACATCCCCCCTGGATGCTCCAGGGAAACCACACTCTCTGAGGGGAGAATCCCCCGATGTTCCCTGGGGGGACAAAAGTCCAGGTATTTTGTGTTGGGTTTGTTTGTTTTTTTTTTTTTCTGGTGTGGCACGTGAGATCTTAGGGGATCAATTCCTCGCCTTCTGCACTGGAAGTGTGAATTTTTAGCCACTGGACTGCCAGGAAGTATCTAAAATCCAGACATTATGCACTACTACACCCAAATCTCGACAGATGTGAACTCAAGGTCCTTCTCTCTTCCTTCCTCTGACTGAGCCGGGGTTGGGGGGACAAAGGCTGACTACCCCGCAGGGCCCCCTCCTGGCAGGGCTTCTGAGTGGGCGTGTCGGGGGTGTCCCTCCACAGAAGGGGGCAGCTCCCTGCAGCAGGAAACCTCAGAAAAGAGAGCCTGAACCTTCTGAAGACTCAACACTCCCTGCCCCCTGGGCCTCTGTCTAAAAGGGCCAACAGACAGACTCTCGAGACCAGAACAAACAGAAATTCAAGTCACTGACAAACCAGAGAGATGGGTCAGGAGAAACAGTGCGGAAATAAGGAAGACATCACAGGAAAAGGTAAGGAGAAAAGGAAGGAGCGCATGTAAAAGGCAGACAGCAGGCTCAGCTGCTCTGGAGGAAAACGCACCGAGTAGAAGAGAGGGCTCAGTACTTTGTGCCAGGAGAAACATAATAAGCCGTGAGATCTGCTCCACAAACAACAACTCAAAGGAATAATTTCCCAAAAGAGCAGGCGCAGGCCTACAAGAACAAACAGGCAAAACAACGTGACCGTGATCAATCAGAACCCGGAATGGATGCACCGAAAATACCGTGAAGAAAGGACAGACAGGGAAAATGACAGGGGATCAGAGCACGAGAACACAGATGGCAGGACAAGGAGGAAAAGCCAGTATCAAAGGCGCCCGCGTGCCCACGAGGGAGAGCAGCGCGGAGCGGCCTGAAAGAGCCAAACGCAGAGCTGCCCTGCGGCCCAGCAGCCCCTCCCCGGGCATGCATCTGGAGAAGGTCACAGTTCAAAACATACACGCATCCCAGCGCAGCACCGTTTACACAGCCAGGACCTGGACACGGCCTAAACGCCCATCGACAGGTATGTGCATCAGGAAGACGTGGTGCGCACAGCAGAAGACTACTCAGCCATAAAGAGGGTGAAATAACGCCATCTGCGGCCACATGGATAGACCCAGAGATGATCATCCTAAGTGCGTAAGCCAGATGAACACCGCACGGTACCACTTATATGCGGAATATCACACAGTATCTGTGCCTGTGCCCGGGGGCCATATGATACCACTTATATGTGGAATCTAAAAAAAAGACACAAGTGAACTCATACACAAAACAGAAATAAACTCATAGAAAATAAACCTATGGTTACCAAAGGGAAAGATGGGAGAGGGATAAATTAAGACACAGGGACTAACACACACATATAAAATAACCAACAAGGACCTCCAGTATAGCACAGGGAACTATACTCAATTTTGTAAGAACCTTTAAGGACGAAGAATCTGAAAGAGAGTAGATGTTTATACATATTGATATATGTATGTGTATAACTGAGTCACTTCGCTATACACCTGAAATTAACACAACATTGTAAATCAACTGTATTTCAATAAAAAGGGGAAACTGTGTCATTGAAACAGAGAGGAGCTCCCAGAGAGAGAAAGGGGGGAAAGGAAACATCTGGGAAACATCTTCAGGAAAAACAGAATGGCCAGCACCAAACACTTCCTAGTGCTTGGTCAACTCAGTCGTGTCCAACTCTTTGTGACCCCAGGGACCGTAGCCCACCAGGGTCCTCTCTCCATGGGATTCTCCAGGCGAGAATACTGGAGTGGGTTGCCATGCCCTCCTCCAGAGGATCTTCCCCACCCAGGGATCAAACCCACGGCAGACAGATGCTTTACCGTCTGAGCCACCTGGTTAGTAAATGAAGTCAATTCTTTAGGAATCCAGTAAAGAAAAAAAATCAAGTCCTGGACAAGATACGTCTAGCACAAGTTCAGGGCAAGTAGAATATCAAACAACATCCCTGCAGGTCTGGGACGACGTGGGGCAGGGACGCGGCTCAAAGGTTTCACAGGAAAACCACATACAAGCTGACACATTCACGCACACAGTTCTTACTTTGCAGATTATGTA
This sequence comes from Madoqua kirkii, assembly GCA_006408675.1. NCBI lineage: Eukaryota > Metazoa > Chordata > Mammalia > Artiodactyla > Bovidae > Madoqua > Madoqua kirkii. The sequence continues at coordinate 39,895 of SJYC01101401.1, forward strand.
TCTGGGGATTTGCCTACTTGCTAAAACTTAGTGGTAACCCCAAATCAATACGAGCAGCACCGCTGTGACCACTCACACACACAGCAGCCATGCCGGTCCCCAGCCGGGTCTGAGCAGAGGCCCAGCTAGCTCCCTTCTGGGTCCGCTGTGATCTTGTAAACACGTGTCTCTACCCGGGTCTATTCAGGGCCCTCTTTTGCACTTCGGTGCTTTTTGTTGGCGGTCCTGAGGTTTAAAATGGAACCCAGGCACAGAGCTGGTGTCCACGGACAAGCAGGCGGTGATGAGCCTCAGGGAGAAATCGCGAGTTAGGTGAGCGCCTCCAGGTGTGAGTCAGAGGCTGCTGGCCGTGAGCCTGGTGCTAATCCTGAGTCAACTGTGTGTATTAAATAATACTCTCGACACAAAAAGGCACATGCAACAGGGCTGAGCACCGGTCGACGGATGGGGATGCAGCCAGAGGCACGCGGGACCCTCACCCACTGCATCCCCCGCGGGCGATGGACTTCAGAGAGCACCATGACCACCAGTGGTGAGACCAGCGGGCCGGTCACAGGGGAAGCACCGCCCCCAGACCTCCTCCCGAGAAAGCCCCGGACGGTCAGCTCCATCCACGAAGACGTGGGACGGGGTGCAGAGCAGTGGCAAGAGGAGGCCTCTGTGCACCAGCAACGAGCAGCGGCCGCGGGAGCGGGACTGAGACCCCAGGCTCTGAAGGCTGCAGCAGGCGGGCGTCACGGGGGAGGACGGCGACCCCGGGCAGAGCGCTCCACACCAGCAAGAACTGGTGGGTGGGGAGGAGAGGCCTCACGTGTACACGTGTGTGTGTGAGTGTGTATGTGTGTATGTGTATGTGTGTGTGCACGTGCAAAACAGCTGCTTGTTCCCCACACACTGACCCTTCCCTTCCCAGTCTCAGAGCTCAACTACGTTCCGCATTCTCCTGTGCGGCCAGGTACGTGGGTCAAATGCGTGGGTCAGGTGCGTAAGCATGTGGTCAGCTGCAGGTCAAGTGCATGGGTCAAGAGCACAGGTCAGGTGTGTGCAGTCAGGAGCAGCCTCCAGAGGACACAAGGGAAGGTGAGAGGAGAGACGTGGTCCAGGAGTTTCCTCTCTCCCTCCCTCTGAAGGACCCGAGAAGGACTCCAGAGTCCAGGCAGCCTGAGTCCCTGGATGGCTGCGTGGATGCGACCGCCCCCTCCTCATCCCTGCCAATCCCCAGAGGACTGAAAACTACATCTATGTGTCAGGGTGCCTGAGGCTTAGAGGGCTGCTTATTACAGCGATCAGTTTAACCCACCCCCAATATACAGGGAGAGAGCACTAAGTTCCTCACAGCCAAAAAAAAAACCAGGAGGAAAAAATCTGGAATCAAAAATGAAAACCAGCAAAGAGATCAGCCTCCCAGTGTTTCTGTAATCATTTCTTTTAACTTGATAGATTCATTTGGAAACAGTCCCTGTTGTGGCAAAAAAATAAAAAAATACTAAAGTTCAGCTTTTTCTTCATTGACTTTTTCTCCCTTTACTTTCAAATTAAGTCACCTTAATGAGGCTGATTTATCAACAGCATATGTACTTTGAGTCTGTGCTTACCCAGGCCACCCATTACCTGCAACCCTTTGGAGAGACACGTCCGAAATGTTCAGGAAACGTCAGCGACAACAGCTCCTGGAGCTGGCGTCTGCGCTTTTCTATATGACCTGCTGCTGCTGCTAAGTCGCTTCAGTCGGTCCGACTCTGCATTCTGTGCTTACCCAGGCCACCCATTACCTGCAACCCTTTGGAGAGACACGTCCGAAATGTTCAGGAAACGTCAGCGACAACAGCTCCTGGAGCTGGCGTCTGCGCTTTTCTATATGACCTGCTGCTGCTGCTAAGTCGCTTCAGTCGTGTCCGACTCTGCACAACCCCACAGACGGCAGCCCACCAGGCTCCGCCGTCCCTGGGATTCTCCAGGCAAGAACACTGGAGTGGGTTGCCATTGCCTTCTCCAATGCATATGACCCGAAGCTTTTATAATAATGCAACTTTCATAAGAGATGTGAGATGACATGGTAGGAAGAATGAACGCTGGGCCTGCCCTTCTGCCAGGTTGGTTCTCTCCCTGGAAGGTGGGGTGGTGAAAGCTCGCCCTGAGATGACCCCAGGACACAGCACTCTCGCCCAGGTAGGGCCCCTCTCCAGAAGCAGGATTTCACAGGAGACCTGAGGCACAGGAGACTGGGCCTTGGGTGGGAGCCCAAGGACCACACCAGCGCCAATCGGCCAGGAGGTGGCGCCACGGTCCTCCCCAGTCCCCCTGAACCCAGCTAGGCCCCTTCCCAGCAGGGCCTTCAAGCTCACAGGCTGGAGCCTACCAGAGACTGTCTACACCCGCCCCAGCCCCGCCTCTCCCACCTCCTCTCTAAACTCTAACATGAAGGGTCCTCACTGCAGATGATGACTGCAGCCATGAAATTAAAAGACGCTTACTCCTTGGAAGAAATGTTATGACCAACCTAGATAGCATATTCAAAAGCAGAGACATTACTTTGCCGACGAAGGTCCGTCTAGTCAAGGCTATGGTTTTTCCTGCGGTCATGTATGGATGTGAGAGTTGGACTGTGAAGAAGGCTGAGCACCGAAGAACTGATGCTTTTGAACTGTGGTGTTGGAGAAGACTCTTGAGAGTCCCTTGGACTGCAAGGAGATCAACCCTGGGATTTCTTTGGAAGGAATGATGGTAAAGCTGAAACTCCAGTACTTTGGCCACCTCATGCGAAGAGTTGACTCATTGGAAAAGACTGATGCTGGGAGGGATCGGGGGCATAAGGAGAAGGGGACGACCGAGGATGAGGTGGCTGGATGGCATCACGGACTCGATGGATCTGAGTCTGAGTGAACTCCGAGAGATGGTGATGAACAGGGAGGCCTGGTGTGCTGCGATTCATGGGGTTGCAAAGAGTCGGACATGACTGAGCGACTGAACTGAACTAGGGCCCCACGGAAACCTAAGGAGCAGAGACAACGAGAAAGGAGATGCCGAGATGGAAGCCCATCCAGCACGGGCTGGGACCCCAGTCACCTGATCCTGAGAGACAAGAATCCCCGCCGGGAGGTGCCCACTCAGCCCGACTGTGGGTCTGTGCGCCGCCTGCCAGCCTCCAGAAAGCCCCTCCGAACCTTCCCAGCCTCCCCGCGGGCCCGACGCCACATCCATTAGCCAGATCCCGGACATGACTCTGCAGGGTGCTCAGGTCCAGCCCCGCCCACCCCAAAGGGCTCCGCCTACCATGCCTGGTACAGCCCCCGCCCCCGCCAGGCTCCACCCACCCAGTGGGCAGCGGGGTCCTGTGCACCCCACAGGGGGGCCCTCCTGCATTCTCCAAGGCCCCCGAAACAGCACCACAGCCAGGGGGATCCCTCTCTGGCACCCGCTGTGGCCACTGGGACCTTACGCACATTCAGCATAGGAGGAATGTCTCCCTCGTGTACATAAGACAGCATGGGGCTCGGACCTCAAGGGACGACTCAGGGGCTGCTGGCAGGCAGGGCAGGGAAGGGCACACTGGGCAGAGCTTGCAGACTCCAGGAAGCAGGAGCCCCAGTGCCAGGGGAGGCAGCACGGTCTGACTAAGGCACCCACTGTGCTCGCTGCCTCTGCAAGGCTGGTCTCTGTGCTCAAGAGGCTTGGCCTCTCTCCCTGCATATTAGGGCCCTGGAGCCCAGGTCGCGCCTGCCATGGGCTGGAAGGCGGGCGGGCAGGCGGGCTCACCGTCTGCTGCAGGTCCCCGATGACGATGCGCAGCACCAGCGTGTGGGCCTGGCCCTCCTCCGCCCGGGTGCCGCCCGGCTTCTGGGCCGTGGCCCGGATGGTGTCGTAGATGGTCTCCTGCTTGGAACTGTCCGAGTCCGACTCCTCCGAGGACTCTGAGTAGCTCTGGGCCATCTCGTCCTCGCTGGACGTGGGGCTGCGTGGCATGGCTGCACGTGTCTGCACGGAGAGGGGAGGAGGGAGACAGACATGAGAGGAGGCTCGAGGAGGAAGCCGGGGGTGTGGCGGAGGCCGGTGTCCAGGGGCGAGATCGCAGGCTGGGAGACCTGCGTGGGTAACACACACACACCCCACACACCCCACCCCCTCCCGGGGCCAGAGCCAAGCAGGACCTGTGGGGGCCCCGAGAGCCGTGCCCCGGTGCTTGGAAACCCCACACTTAAAAGGAGCCCAAGCTGGCTGCGGCCGCGGCCACAGCACACGGGGACGGACCGAAGGGGCAGTGGGGCGGTCTGAAACGCTCGGAAGTAAGAGAAACAGCTCGCTTTGCTTTTCTTGGAGGAAGAACAGCAGGCAGACAGATGTGGGCTTTGGGTCAGAAGGGCACTGAGCTCCTGCTATAATAACCCCTCTGCTTCAAACACGGCAATGATAGGTACTGTGTAAAACTAGACCCAGCACGCAGGGCCAGGCTCAGAAATGAGAGAACCTCCAGGCCCAGGAGCACAGCAGAACCCAAAGGCTGATGGGGGCAGGCTGATGGGGGAGGGCCGGGGGCTCCCAGAGCCCGCGGAGGCTGCGGGGGCAGCTTCCTCACAATCAAGTGCGATAAAAGGCCCCCGGCAAAGACCCAGGCGAGGGGGCCGACTGCCACCTCGTTCCACGGGCATTAGCAGGATAGAGCTGGGGGGCAGGCTGCCCACGAGACACCCCAGGGCTGTGGGCAGCGGTCAGAAAGGTCAGGCTAAAACCTGCCCATGCGACTCGCCTAGCTCTGTGGGCCCAGCTCAGAAGGGGTCCTGGGCCAGGGGGTGCATGCCAAACCGGCAACTGCACTTCTGCGTGAACTCTGTAAAAGGAAGTCAAAGGTCAAGTTCACATGAACAAGAAAGATGTCCCAGGCTATTCCCTGCAAAACAGGGTGTCCTGGCTAACCCCTCACACGCCACCCTGGTCTTCCAGGGTCTGCCTGACCAAGGGGTGGCCTCTTCTTCCCACGGACAGCACAGCTGAGGGCAGCGTGGACCCAACGACCCACGCAGGGCCCTGAACAGAGACCTGAGAAAGGGCCATCCAGACACGGTGTGTCCTTGTTCACAAAGGCCGGAAGATGCAGGCCCGTCGAGCCAGAAGCGCACACGACGTGGGCGTCGGGGCAGAGGCACCCAGGGCGACAGGGACGCCCAAGTCGGGGGCGGGGGCAGAAAGGGGGTCACAGCGCCTGTGACGTCACTTGTAACCTGTTTCCTCAGAACATTCTGGGTGATGAGAGAAAGCCAAACGCGGGACCCAGAGGCTTGCGATGCCATTCTCTGCGTGTCTTTGTGCTGGAAATATTCCTCGGTAGAGGTTGGCGGGAGAAAAGCAAGAGGGAGGGAGTGGGGGAAGATGGCCACCTGGCCAACTGCCCCAGGGGCTGGGGTGCATGGCCCCCAGAAGCCATTCATTTTGGGCTGACGAGCCTCAGAAAAGCCCCAGGTGGGACACAGCTCAGCCAGTGCCAACTCAGCGTCCAGTCTGAGAAGGCAGACGGCCACCATTTACCTCCAGAGTTCACCTGAGGTCAGCGGACACCTACGGAAGTGCCTCTCTGCTGGGCCACCAGGTCCCAGGACATCCCCAGCCACTGGTTAGACACACAAAGCCCAGCAAGGTGCAGACGCCACCCCAGAAAGTGCACCACCCCCCACACACACCCAGGGAAAGGCAAGACTACGACTGGGTCGGGGGCTCCCTACCGCCAAGGGCACCTGGGCCGTCCTCGGACATGGGGTCCAAAAACGCTGCCATGTCCAACCTGCAGAGGGGCTGAATGAGTCCTAACCCGCAGCTTCACACGAAAACCCCGATATCTGGCTCATCCTGACCACCAGGAAAATCTGGCCTGGCTGAGGTCGGCCATGCAACCTCATGCCCGGAGCGAGCTGCAGCGACCCCCTGGCCAGCCTGCCCTCCTCCCCAGGTCCTCTCAGAACCAAGCGACTCCGCACGGTCAGACCTCCGAGAGCTCTCTTCCTGGCCCGCAGGCCTCAAGTCTGAGCGGCTGAGAGATGATCCAACCAACCCCTCCACCCGGCCTCCTCCTCAGCCGTCTGCCTTCCCACCTCCCGTGAGGGGTCCCTGGTCAAACATCTCAGACAACACATTACCCATATCACCCAGGAAGGGTTTCGTTTCTTAAAGTAAAATTACCAAGTAAAAATAGCTGCTCTATGTGACTCCATGGACTGGAGCCCACAGGCTCCTCTGTCCGTAGATTCTCCAGGCAAGAACGCTGGAGTGGGCTGCCATTCCCTTCTCCAGAGGATCTTTCTGACCCAGAGTCAAACCCGGGTCTCCTGCACTGGAGGCTGATGCTTTAGCATCTGAACCACCAGGGAAACCTAAAATTTCCAAAGTACATCCCGTCCTCCACTAAAACTTCAGAGCACCAGGGGACTACTGAATTCACTGACAAACACCTCTGTCATTTGAACTTCATATTTTTCCAACCGTACAAGAGCACAGACTGCAGAGGGCGGGGTGGGTCTGAGGCCGAGGACAGGGTCTGGCCACCCCGGGTCTGACCTTAGGAAGGTCCCAGCCAGCCTGGCTGCAACTTCCACCAACACGTTCATTCCTGCTTTCGCCCATTCACCCTTTATAAGTGCCTGGCATAATTATATGCCACATGTATACTATATAATGCAGAACACAGTTACAGTTATAACTGTAATATGGAAATAGCTGTATGTTATTGTAATATATTGTGATAATATACACACAATTATATTATAACATCATATAAATATAGATTATGGATCACATCGTTGTGTGTGTTGGTTTAGTTGCTCAGTTGTGTCTGAATCTTTGTGACCCCATGGACTGGAGCCCACCAGGCTCCTCTGTCCATGGGATTTCCCCGGCAGGAGTACTGGAGTGGTACCGTTTTCTTCTCCAGGGATCTTCCCAACCCAAGGATCGCACCTGGGTCTCCTGGGTTGGAAGCAGATTCTCTACCGTCTGAGCCACCAGGGAAGTGCCATTATATAGCTGCATGCATCTATATAATCATTTCCAACAAGGTTTCCAGGTTGTAATATGCTCTGGAACAGGCCGGCTCCCTCGTGGTCCATGGTCAGCACTCCGCACTTTCACTGCCGTGGGTTAGAGAGCCGGACCACAGAGAAGGCTGAGCGCCCAAGAAGGGATGCTTTCGAACTGTGGTGCTAGAAAAGACTCTTGAGAGTCCCTTGGACAGCAAGGAGACCAAATCGGTCCATCCTAAAGGAAATCAATCCTGAATATTCATTGGAAGGGCTGATGCTGAAGCTCCAATCCTTTGGCCCCCTGATGAGAAGAGCCGACTCATTGGAAAACACCCTGATGCTGGGAAAGATTGAGGGCAGGAGGAGAAGTGGGCGGCAGAGGATGAGAGGGTTGGACGGCATCATTGATTCAGTGGACAGGAACCTGGCAAACTCCAAGAGACGGTGAGGGACAGGGAAGCCTGGTGTGCTGCAGTCCACGGGGACACAGGGTCGGACATGACTTGCCGACTGAACCCCAACCCTCTCGAGCAGTCTCTTCATTCCAGCTGCACAAGGAAGCTAGCTGGGATCTTGTTCTAAAAAACAGTGGTGCCAGGAGGTCTGATTCAGTTGGTCTAGGTGAGGCCCCCAATATCGACATTATCTTAATGTTTTTATATTTATCTGCCTGCACCAGGTCCTAGTTGCAGCATTTGAGACCTAGTTCTCTGACCAAGGATGGAACCCAGGCCCCCTGTATGGGGAGCGATCACATTAGCCACTGAACCACCAGGGAAGCCCCCCTGATGGACGTGATCTTTAGATGCCCTGAGACCCTGATGCCGGGAGAGACTGAAGCAAAAGGAGAAGGGGCAGTAGACGATGAGATGCTCAGACAGCATCACTGACTCAACGGATACCAATCTGAGCAAACTCTGGGGGAAGGAAATGGCAACCCATTCCAGTGTCCTTGCCTGGAGAATTCCACGGACAGAGGGGCCTGGCAGGCTGCAGTCCATGGCGGTTGCAAAGAGCCAGACGCTACTGAGCGACTAACCAGCAGCTGCTGTCGCACGGGGCGTGCAAACAGCCCACAGGTCCAGGTCCAGAGGTGGTTCTGAGACAAGTCAGACGACGGGCAGACACTGGGAACGTGCAAACGCTGGCCTCGGTCTCCAGGTGACTCTGCAGCCGCGGCCCCCAGGCCGGTGACCCGTTGTGGACACACAGTCTGAACAGTGAAGTGTATCTGACCCCAGGGTCTTCCTTCCAGAAAACCAAAGGCGGGGGTGGGGGTGGTTGAAGGATGTCTGTGCCACACGGAACTGACAGCCGAGGGGAAGGCGCCCTGTGTCCCCCAGCCCCCTGCCCCCGCAGTCCTCACCTGGACACAAGGAGCCACCGTTGCTACCACATCAGCTTAGGGTGATGGTCACACATGGACGTGCCTGCCACCGAAACCCACTGGGCGGGTCTGAGGGGAAATGGCAGACCCGCGCCCACTTCTTCCCAGGACGTCCTGGGAGCTCAGGCCAAAAGCCCCAGCAGGCTGGTCCTGACCTTAAAAAGGAGCTTGTGTAACTCAATCAGCTGATCCACGGGAAAAGCAAACACCTGGGGAAACACTTAATTATTAACTGCTGTTGGGGCCGCGGGTGACACAGAGGGCACCCGGAGACTCTTGCATTTTGGATAAACAACGGATACGTCTTATCCTAAGTACTTCCTAAATACTGGGTAGGACATGGGGTGCAAGGCGCTCAGTCGTGTCCCACTCTTTGTAAACCACTGGACTGTAGCCCGCCAGGCTCCTCTGTCCACGGGAGTTTTCAGCCAAGAATATTGGACTGGGTTGCCGTTTCCTTCTCCGGCGGATCTTCCTGACCCAGGACAGAACCCACGTCTCCTTTGTCTGCTGCACTGCAGGCGAATTCTTGACGTGCTGAGCCGGTAGGGTACTCACACTACAACAATGCCAATCTGAAATTCACACAGAAGTGCGTGTGCTGCGTCTCCTGGGGAACGCCATGATGGGTGGAGGGCTGCCCCAACCTGTGTGGGGTCAGCAGGGGTGGGGGGGGATGCTCTGGGGACAGGAAACTAAGGACAAAAACTCAGTCTGGAAACCAGCTTCCCCAGGAAAAGTCAGTGGCAGGACCCGGAAGGGAAGGTTACTCACCACCCGTGGGCAGACATTTCTAGCGTAACTAACCTCTCGGGGAAAATACCAAGCTATACAAACACAAGTTGATAAAGTTCAACATCTCTTGGAATGTGTTTGCTTCACTGGCCCTGCTGGGCACCTACTAATAAGCACAAAAGAAAGGAACAGTGGGAAAAGCAATTTTAACAAAAACCCCACATTTTGCTGCCGAAATGTTCCAAGAAAGCACGCAACTGTTCCAAGAAAACATAAAATCTCAAACTGTCTCCTGAGTCTCCTAACACCTGTGAGGAACAGGCAGCTAAGTTTTCCTCCTGGTTCCCTCCTCAGACACAGAGAAAATAGGAAAGCTGACCTGGGACGGAAGACACACAGTAAAAACAGAATGACTTTTCCAAGATCGAAGCTGCAAGAATCACACACGTGAAGGTAACCTATAAAAAGGCAGAGGCTCCGTCAGCCCTGCTTTATTTATTTGTGTGTGTACACATATATGGGGCTTCCCTGCCGACTCAGATGGTAAAGAACCTGCCTGATATGCAGAAAACCCAGGTTCGATCCCTGGCTTGGGAAGATTCCCTGGAGAAGGGAATGGCTACCCACTCCAGTAATCTTGCCTGGAGAACCTATGGACAGAGGAGCCTGGTGGCCACAGTTAATAGTTACACACACACACACACACACACACACACACACACGTGGTTTTTTTGCAAAAAAAAAAAAAAGTTTTTGTTCAAGTGGAATCTCAGACAGACACCTGGCATACTGGAAGGGAGGCTTTATGGCTGTCCATTACTCTGTGCGTCCAAATACGCTAAACCGGCTGGTCCTCAGAGCAGTGGGACCCTGCCTGCCCAGGGGCTGCCCAGGGTTTTGTGCAGACGTGAGCACTCAGGTCAAGATCATGGCCAAGGACTGGCAACAGCCTCCTCCACCAGAACCGGCAGGTCAGAACTAGATTCGGGAGGGGCCCAGGTTCTGCCACACCCCTGCAAAGTCACTAACAGATGACGGTGAGTTAACACAGGCTGACAGTGAGGGGGGCAGCAGGGGGCTGGATGGAGGTCAAAGGCACCTGGGAAGGTGAGAGAAAAGCGCACCTGTGACTCGGTGCCCATTTAAATCTGCGGGGCTTCTCCCTGTGGGCTGCCCAGGTTGCCCAGTGGTAAAGAGGGCACCTGCCAGTGCAGGAGACGCAGGAGACGCAAGCTCAGTCCCTGAGTCGGAAAGATTCCCCTGGGGAAGGAACTGGCAGCCCACTCCAGCATTCCTGCCTGGGAGATCCCAGGGGCAGAGGAGCCCGGCGGGCTACAGTCCATGGGGTCGCAGAGAGTCAGACATGACTGAGCACACCACACACGCACACATGCACACATGCACACTCGCTTTCCCTTGCACTGAGGAGGGACGGGGAGGCACTCAGCACTGGGGGGCAGGGGCTGGCCTAGAAGCTCCTGCCGCACCAGCCCCCCAGTAACTGCGTCAGAATCTAGGAGGCGTGGTCTAGGGATCAGACCACACCCCCGAGGACGGGGAGACACCAGGATTCAGGTCACACATCACCTCTTCCACGAACCCCTGCCGGAAGTTGCTCCACAGCCGCTCCTAGCAGAGGGACCGCAGCGGCAGCCCAGGTGGCACCACGCAGCAGCCCCCACCTGTGAGGGCAGCGTCCTCCACCACGCCGCAGGCCAGGGCGAGGTGTGACTGCAGGCCCCGCCCAGCAGCGTGGCCTCAGCCCGTCCCCCCACCACCACCTTCACATGTTGGGGTCCTGACCCCCAGCACCCTAGAAGGCAGCTGTGTTTGGAGTTGGGACTTTCAGGAGGTGTGCATGGTGAAATGAGGTCACTAGGGTGAGCCCTGTCTGACAAGAGCCTTTTTGGGCTGTTCTCGGGGATCTCAGGGAAGAACACTGCAGGGGTTTGCCATTCCCTCCCCCAGCGAATGCTGGGAAAGATGGAAGGCAAAAGGAGAAGGGGGCGGCAGAGGACGCGATGGTCAGAAGGCATCACCGACTCAACAGACATGAACTTGAGCAAACTCTGGAGACAGTGGAGGACAGGGAAGCCTGGTGTGCTGCAGTCCAGGGCTCACAAAGAGTCAGACAGGACTCAGTGACTGAACAACAATGAAGAGTCCAATGTGACCGGTGTCCTTATCAGACAAGGAAGTCAGGGGACACACACACACACAGACACACACAGACACAGACACAGACACACACACACACACACACACACACACACAGACACACACACA